>APFE031310827.1:35133-50612 GCA_000404065.3 Pinus taeda | reverse complement strand
CCTCAAGTCCAAAAAGATTAAAATCTAGAGGAGGGATAGCACTTCTGATGCCTTTTAACGAGCCGGAGAGGCCAATCACTCGACAATCTTTTCATATTTTACGAGTCAGGTGAAAAGAGTTTAAAAAAGACTCATTTTTGAGGAACGAGTGATGGTTTCGGGTAGCAGCTGATTCCAGGTAAGGTTTGGAATTTTCCAATCACGGCAGTGTTACAAGGATGGCTAGCAGAATCACTCTTCAATGATGTTCCTCGAAGGGGTAAACAATCATATGGGAGTGAATGATCGGCTAAAAACAGAGTGGGGGTGATGGCGAGAACATGACCAAGGCTCAAAAGCTGGCGATAAGGCATTCACAATGGTTATTTACCCGTTCATTTTTTAACGAGCTTAAACGCGGGGAGAGACACTTGCTCATGACTTATGTTTATTTTTTAACGAGCTTGAACTATGCGCTAAAACTGCTCGTGGAGAGTTTATTTTTTAACGAGCTTGAACTTTGCGACAACATTGCTCGCTAGTCGTATGATAGAAATGTCTCAGTCAAGATGCTATTTTGAAGTGGCTTACATCTCTAAAGCTTTGCCACGGATCCTTTATTTATGCAAGCTAGGAAACGACTAGCCTTATGGGTTTAAAGGGTTAGAGGTCCTACAAATTTGAAAAAATAAATAGTCGTTCTTCACTTGCATGCGGAAAGGTTTGCATGCCCCCAGGTATAACGAAGTAGAGTTTCAAGTTTACCCCTCAATTTGCAGTCAAAACATTTGTTCTATCGGGAAAGGCCTACCTTCTAACGGAGGTATATTATCCAGTCTAATCCCATTTTCCTATATGGATGGGGGCCAGACTAGTCATATATCCTTCGCCAAAACCTACCCTATACCCAGAGTTTTCTGCCGAAGCAGACCAGGGTGCATGCCCCTTGGGTTTTAGTCACATCTTCCTGAATCACTCGAGCTCATCAGGCGGACGGACTGGAGACCGATGAGACATTTCTTGCGTGAAAAGACCATTCAGGGATGGCATTTGACTAGTTGCAATGTGTGAACCGGGATATGACATTTGGTCTACGAGCTTGACCATTCTGCCTTCATGCAGAAAACACATTACTCTAAAGAGTGAGGAGACGATGGCTCCCATGCAATAAATATAGTCGCGTCCAAGGAGTAGATTGTAATCTAAAGGTCCTTGAACTACCATAACGTTCATGTGAACAATTTTCCTTTTCAAAGTAATGGGCACATTTGGAAGGATCCGTAAAGGTCGGCTGGTTTCTTTGTCAAAGCTTGTTAGATTTCTCATTTGAGGCAAAAGCGATTGCGAACCAAGCGCTTTCCAAGAAGTTGACGAAAGGATACTCACATAAGCCTCTTCATCAATGATGGTACCAACCATGACCATTCTGTAAGCTTGTACAATAAGTCTGAATGGTACACTGGCTGGTAAACGGGGTCTGCCTAGTAGGTTCCAGTCGAAGGAAACCACTAGGTTGCTTGGTGGTGGGACCAAATAGACGGCCGGGTAGGACTCTGATGAACTTCCTTCCTATAGTAAAGAAACGGGAGGACTGCCCCTAAGCTCATCGGAGTCAGTGTTGATGAAAATAATTTGAACGGTGTCATTCTCTTTCTCTTCAGTGACGGTATCATCCGAAGATGAACACTCTGAAGGCAATACTGGTCAACTTCCGTATCGACCCTTTGACTTTCGTCTGGTATGGATTCCGAAGGGTTCATTTTCAACGATAGGTGCTTCCGCTGACCACAAGGATGGGCCAGCCGGATTTTCAACCGGTGGAGGACTCAGCAAGAGTTTTTGATATCCAGGAGGAAGTCGTAACGGTAAAACCGGACGATTATCTAAAACTCTTTTGGCCTCTTCAAGGAAGGGACAACGGTTGACGGCGTGGTCGCCTTCACACAACTTACAAGGAAGTCTAGGATTCCTTCTTTGTCCATGTGCTTCACTTTCACTGGTTGACGGTGAACATCCAACATGATCGCCAGAGGTTGATGCTACCGGGTGGTGCAAACAAGGAGACCAGTCCCTTAAGATCTGAGGGATGCAGGAACAATCTCAGTGATAGTGGTCTCCATTGAAAATGACACAAGGAGATTTAGGTTTTGACTATGCAGTGTGTGGATTTTTGCTAGACGATACTTGGTTGTTCCCTTTTGATTTTGGTTCCTTTTTCTTCTTTTCCTTTTTCTCTTCTTGTTTCTTCTTCTTCTCAGTTACTTGACTTTTAGCTTTATTGGCTTTGTAAAGCGAAGAGGAAGGAGGAGAAGGAGAATTAGATGAAGTAGAAGGTTGAGAAGCAACTCTAGTGTAATCTAGTTGCTGGTTAGACTATTCAGGAATTGTGGGATTCTGAACGACAGAGGTAGAGAAGAGCCACACTGGCAAACCAATTGTCAATCCTGGAAGTGACAAAGTGGCCATATGGGGTGGACCAACATCTCCCCAAGATAAGAAGGGACTAGGATTTCCTTCACGGGGAAATCCTTTGTTGGTAGACTCCATTTACTCAACCTGAAGATCAACGGGGGAATTTGTGACGTTATTCCGATTTAAAATAAATTTTTAGACGCTTGGACACAACTTGTTTTTTCAATTTTAAAGAGTCAAGAAAAAACAAAAGATGACTCTAGTCGCCTTCAATTTTTATTGTGAGCTTGAAGTGACAAGCGCTTCAGAGGACCTTTTCCTTTAAGGAGTCTGAAAAGGAGCAAAATGGACTTCTCTGGAGATCTAGGCAGAGAGGGATTACCAAACAATCTTAAAACTATAGAATACTTTTTTACGATACGAAAGTCAGTCTTCCCGATTTGCTGTGTTTGGTTGCATTACGATCGATAGGGCGACAGACACGGCTTCCTAAGGATAAAGGATGCAGCCTATAGTGGTCTCCCAATATATACGCGACGGTACATGGGAGCACAAGTCCGTACTGGCACTTATCGTCTCAGAGTGGAGGAATCACCCAACCAGCACTGAAAGCAACAGTTACCAGGGTTTACGACACCGGAATACGTCTCTAGCCTAGACCTCTAGATGTTGCGTTAAGTTTCAAAGCATTGTTAGATTAATTGAGATTTATTTTAAGTTGATCTTGCTTAGCAGTTTGCCTTTCAGGTTCACCACGTGATGTATGTATAATTCCTAAATGCAGTCTAAGATGATAAACAGACGTTTTATCTTCTTTCAACAATGAAAATCCTAGCAAATAAGGGGAAGAAAGCCAAGCATCTTTTCTTCACAAAGCACAGAGCACACGTTAATATGCACAGTGCTAAATCAAGCCAAGCATTCAAGATGCAAATGCACATGCATGTATTGGTTTTCAGCTCCCTTAATGTGTAAATGACACTAAGAAAACTATGTGCAAAACTGAAATACTTTTAAAGTGATTGTACTCAACAAAATTCTTTTTCAAAACGAAGTCAAAACAAGAGACACACTTTGCGATTTTGAAACGGAAATTGCTTTTCAACACTTTAAAACTAGTAAATCAAGTCTTATGCAATGATAACTGTATAATCAACTATCTAAAACAATGGGATTGCTTTCTAAAACTTAAAACGACAGTTACGACACTTTCAAATCTAGAGACGACAGTCCGACTATGTTATTTTTTGCAAAAGAGAACTAAAACGACGCACCATACATAAAAAACGGTTATAGTTCTTTGCACTAAGGAGGCGGATAATGCTAGAAAAGGGGTATTCACAAAAGCACACTGATTACAGACAGCAAAAACTCTTGCATAAGACTGAAAATAGTGAGAAAAATCCACAGTCGGAGGGTAAAATCAGTCCTCCCTGACCATCGCACCTATTACACAGTGAACTCAGTATGCAGCGCAATTACTCCATTCAGGAAGTGCGATGCATACAGGCTGCCTTGAAGGCAGGGTGCGATGGTTATAGTGCGAGACTTTGAACGAGACTTCAATCACAGTTTGCAGTTTAGTTCAGGTGTTTAAGCTGAATAACTACAGATCAATGTATGTAAAAACACGGGTGACTTAAGAGGTTACTAAAGCCACTACTTAGGGCAATTAGATTGCTTGTAGATCTATTGTTTAATTTATAAATAAAAACCTGGAGATTGAGTGAAGCAACATTGATCTACTTTGCATTTGTATGACAAATGCAGTTTGAAGGCTAGTTGGCTTGACTTCAAGCTCCATCTGTATGTTTATAGAAGAAACAAGGATAGATAGGCTAACAAGTAATCTAGTCAGTCCCCAGTGGAGTCTCCTTTTTTTTATACGGGAATAGTGTCTACACTGATGCTGCTATTCCCACTAAGATGGGTGGCTATCTTAGAAACAAACAATCAAAGTCTACAATTGATTCCTTTTATGAAAATAGATGAGAGGAGAACCAAGAGGACCAACGTGAGTCTTGCGCTCGATTCCCTCTCCTTCTCGATAGAGTTTTGTTGCTCGCTCTTTGTCTGCGTAGCTTCAAAAGGACCTGTAGAATCATAGCAACATACTACTATGCAAGAAACAAGGATCTAAATTCACAAATAATGCAGGATTAGATGTACATTAACTATATACAAGCATATATAAACAAGTACACCAAGATATGGAAGGAAACAAGAATAGCTTTATTCAGATAAAAGTAGCAAGAGGATTACAACCATGAGCAGCTCTGACCCAACATCATCCTCCAGCTAAGAAGCCCTTCTTTCAGCTCAAGCAAAGCAAAATCACCCAACACTGTGAATGTACACCAGAATACCAACAGCACTTCTCTATAGATTACAAAATTCCAACCTCTGGATCTCTGTGATGAAGGATCCATATATAGATGATTACAGAGAGGTGAGTCATCTTTTGGGATCTTGATTAGTGCCTTCTCTTTGATAGTTCCTACTTCCACTTGGAGAATGGAGATCTCTTACACATCCCTGGTCGAAAATGGAATGGCAAGTGTTAGAGGGAAAGCTTCTGGAAGATTCCATGATCTTCCACCTCGTATTTTGGTCCCTGCCATTTAACCATTCCCGACCATCGCACCCTACAGAGGAGCCAAACAGTATGCATTGCACCCTGTACATTGGAAAGGTGATATGCATCGCACCCCCTGCATGGAGCTTTCAGTATGGTCCAGTTTTGACTATTTATGAGCAGTTTTTAGTGGGGAACTTCTGGGAGATGATGTAATCAGTTGACCTTGTTACTTTAGGCAGTGAAGCAACCCTTTTAGGGACTTAAGAGCCCTCAGTCTATGGACATTTGTGATTGGGGTTGAAGTGCCCAAAAATGTCTATAACAGTGTCAAGTCTCACCTGCAAACCTTTTGTCAATTTAGAAATAGCCACAGAAATAACACTGATGTCCTGAGAATCTGGGAATCCAACATACCTATCTACTACCTCCCTTCAGTCAATGTGATACTTGATTTCATTCATTTATGTTGTGCAAACTATGATCCCACACAAAGAGAAATCCTTACTGCATCTGGATCTGTACTGTTCTATATTACTCCTCAGTCCATAAATGAGATGTTGAACTTTGAGCCAACTCAGCCTCTTGTTCCTCTCACCATGAAACTCCCACTTAATCAAGGTGTAAAGCTGCCTAGCTTAAAAATAACAAGACTAGGTCAATTGATTATGCAACCACAATGCCAGCCTGATCATCCTCCACATTATCATCAAGTCTCATTCAATGAGACAGGGAAACTCCTAATAGACATGATATCCTATATTCTAGGATGCAAAACGAGCGAGTTTGTTGATGAAACTGTGTTTGTGCTAATGTTCATGTTCACTCCAGGACAGCCCCCTGCTGTCATGTACGACTATGTCACCTTCATAGAAAACAAAATCCATGAGTAGTTTATGATGTTGGAAAGAGAAAGAGTGTTCAAGCATACATCCTACATATATCATCTGTTGTTGTACTATCATCCTGATAGCTTCCAAGTTCCTCTTAAGAAACTAGACTCCAAAGGAGAGAGGAGATCTGTCATTTTCTGGACCTTAGTTTTCCATGAAGTTCACCTCTCACCTTATACATATTGTGAGTTTATTGACATGTTCATTTACCCAACGACTTGCCTATTGATGATGACTCCCCCTAGCAGGCTCACTGCTGAAATGCAAAGAATTTTACATCTTTCAAGGGGCTACAACATTGGTGATTGGTATTTCTACCAAAACCATACAGTGATCAGGATTTATGTTTGTGAGTTATCCCCCTACAAGCTGCCAAAATATGTCCCCATGAGACTTTTTGCCTTGGAATATTTCAGGCAATTTAGTAGTGCAGATTTGACTCATTTCCATGGCAAAAACAAAAGGCACAGCACAAGATAAGACATCAATTGGGACCTTTTGTTTTCAATAAGAGGGAAGAAGCCTGGAATGATGTAGACAAGATGCTAAGAGATGAACTCATGTTGAAACAAAGCTTTTGTTGGGCACCATATGACCCTGAACATTTCATAAGCTATAGGAGAGTCAAAAACAAGCTTTCAGGATATGTGCACCAGCCAATCCTTCACATTGAACAATATGCTAATCGACAGGAATGGGTAGAGGGCACACTAATTGAAGATCTTACTGAAGAAGAAAGATTAGAAAAAGAAATGAAAGACTATGAGCAGAGAATTGACCTGGATTATTTTACGCAGGTCCCTTTCACACAGCCTCAACATATTGGAGCAAGCACATCAGCTGCTACACCTTCACAACGGTCGGCTCAAGAAACCACTCCACCTGTAGGGAAAGGTAAAGAAATACAGCATTCAGAGCAGCAGGGTACAATGGCAGAACAACCATCTATAATGCAGGAAAAGGGTCAAGAACAAGGCCCCTCAACGCAAGTAGAGGCAGCCGCGATCCCTGTGCTACAAACCCCTCAAAATGAGGAAAGAGCCAAAAAGAGGGACAGACCAGAAGAGACACCTACAGGGGCATCTACAGATCAGCAAGGTGAGAAGAGACAAAGGCTAAACCCTTACTCTGAGGAAGAGTTCACAGAAGAAACAACAGGCAACCCTACGGGTGAGGGAACTTCTGAACAACATATCAAGCAAGGCTTTGATATCAAGAGAGCATTCATAGAAATCAAAACTAGAAATGAACCAGTGAGGTTTCAGCGTTATAACCAATTGTTAAAAATGGCTCTGACCAATCAACCAAGGCTAATGGCAGCCTATGATATCCAGGTAGGGAAGATGACCCTCAGTCACTTCAGACCCACTATACAGCAGCCACAATTAGCTGCAGATTATATTAGGACCAATCTGGAAGTTCTTGCTAAAAACATCCACCCAATAGACTAGATTGACTTACACAAACACGCTAGAGAAATGGTATACTCCACCTTGGCAGACAAAGCACTAATGGCTCATAGACTGCAAAACTCATTGTATAACACTTCTACCCAATTAGAGCTGGAAAAAGCCTCCTCATTAGCCAAGGATAATAAAATAAAATCCTTGGAAGAGATTCTCATAGAATTGGGACATGATCCCGAGGATCCCAAAGGCGCACAGGCCTTAATAAGAAAGGAGGAGGAAGATATAGCAGCCTTGAAAAGACAACTCAAGCTGCCAGCTACAATACACCCTCAGACCACAGAGGTGGCACAACAAAAGGAAGAGGAGGATGTGGTCAGTTTATTGATGAGGATGAACCAAAGCTTGTTGGATACAGAGAAAGCCTTGCAAGCAACTCTACAAGGAAAACAGGAGGAGTTGGCCTCTCAGCCAGCTCAAACAACTCCAACTCTCACAGCTCCTCCTCCAGCAGTCACCATAACAACCCCTCCCATTGATCCAGCATCAACAGTAGGTACCTCAACTTCAGCAGCAACTACAGCAACTGCACTACAAGAGGCCAGCCTGAGCATGGAAGAGAGGATGAAAGAAATAAAGGCTTTGGAGATCCAAATGGCAGAATTAAAGGAAACCAAGGAAAAACTAGCCAAAATTGAGGTTAGTTATGACAAATCAAAAATGACTGTAGTTGAGAAGACAAGGGAAGTGAAGGCCTTAGAGAATAAGATAAAAGCCTTGGAGAAGGACCTCACTCTTCATAAAACTTTAATAGAAATCAAGACCGTTTTGTGGGATAAGATTGGCCAATTTATCGCTGATCAATGGACAGCAATACAAACTATTTTTGACCAGATAGAGTTGATAGGGGTGGCTCAATATGAAACTCAAAAGCCCAAAGTATTATTGGCAAACAAGCCGGAGCAAGCCAATCAAATGATTCATTTTTTGAACACTCATACCAGTGAACAATTAGCATCTCTAGACATTCATAACAGGACAGAGACTATTTTGAGAGTCAAGAAGGTGCTAACTATGAGGAATTTTGTTCAAACTGTAGAAAGAAAATGCCAGGAAATGCAAACAGAGATAGAAGCCTTCAAACATAAAGTTGCAATATTACAGAGCAAAGGTTTATCTAGCCTGGTCACTAGTAATGGGAGGCTATTAAAACAGGAACAGTATGCTCATAGGCTAAATACCTATGTGCAAAATCAAATTACAGCATCATCAAGCAGCACAGAAGAGACAGTGCCTCCTTCTGGACAAAGTTTATATGATAAACCGGAAAGTTTGTTTTTTATTGAGCATGAGGTAGCACACCTTTTTTACTTCCAGCCAAATTATTACAGGTACACTGAAGCTCACGAGACATTGATTAAATTGAGAAAGCATCAATTACCAACAGATCAATGGTGGCAGAGCATGCTGGAGGTACTACCAAGGTAGTTTGGTTCTCCCTTTTTTGTAAACTGTCTGGATTACAGGTAAATGGTAATATGAGGATCTCCTATCACAAAATCAAATCAACCAAGGAGGGAATTCGCGCCAAAAGGGTAAAACAAACTCAGGCACAAGTGGCAACCGACAGCACATCAGGAACGCAAATCAGGAAAGCAGCCATTGACCAACTATCAGAGCTAAATTTTCAGCAATAACAGGACACCTAAAGCAGCAAGTACAGCATAGTTATTTCTTCATTTATTGCTACGCAGTTTTCCACATCAGTTATTGTCCCTGCCAGAGTAGATGGATAAATTTATGTCTTGATATTTCCCTACGGGATATTTTGTAAATTTATTATAAATACTTTCAAAAGACATGTATTAATGTTGGCTGATGAATATCATCCTGGACCTGCTCTGTAAATTTTGAGAACTCTTTTGAAATAAAATTGTTGGATGTTGTGTTGGTGAATTTGTTGTTTGTGGAATCGATGGCTGAAGGATGTATTGCAGAATTCTTGTGTTGATGCATGGACCAATAAGTTTCCTTTACTCTTGAGTTACTGTATTTGTGTTTTATTTATCATATGAATACCATATTCTAAATTACAGGAAAAAAGGATAACCCAGAATTTACTTTGTTGTACTCGGCGTTCAATTCCTGTAGTTTTTTATGTTTTCCACGGGACTAGCATAGGAAAGAATTCTTAACTGCTCTTTTCTCCTTGGTTCTTCCACACTAAATATCATCAAGGAATTCTTAATTGCTCCATGATAATGTTTACACAATTTCCCTCTGTTAACATAATGAAAGTTTCTTGATTGCCTTTCATTTCTTGACTTCATTTCATCCTATTTCAGCTTCAATGTTGTTCTGTGTTTAATTATCTTGCTCTGCAATTTTCCTATTGCCAAAGAAACCATACCCAGAAGTTTATTTCGATTTAGACTCCATCAACCCAATGGTCTAAACTTCTCTCAAGTTGATGCCTTGTTTCTACTGAATGTCATCTTCCACACACCCAACAGAACTTGTGCTTCATAACTAGCCTAACATATAATCAAACAAATCTAAATCACAAAGAAAGAGCCCTCTCTGGTTGCAGATTGGCTAGGATTTGCAGCTAAAAGATTGGTTAGTGGTTACCTCGGTCGTATTCCGTTCTGGAGCCAGGGAACAACCTGAGTGATAACATTATTGGCAACTCAGCTGGGTACCTGAATCAAAAGAGATTGGTCTCCCTATTTCAAACATATTCAAGGAAAAATACCAAAAACAAATTGAGAATCTGGCTCCAAAAATGAAAACTCGTTACACCAGATCAAATACAGATCCTAGTCCTCTAGCTATCTTTGAAAACCCTGACTTGATCCCCAAAACCCTTAGGAGACAAGAAAGTTTAGAATCTGCTGATTTAGACCTTGATATACTTCAGCAACACCTTACAAAATCTAAGCTTATCCCTGGGAGAGCAACGGTCCTTTATGTCAATACTACAGCCTCTTCAAGTTCTTCATCAAGACCTCGAAGTATTCTTTCCACTCCCCCATCCACCACTCATATTTCTACTCTTGTCCCCCCTGTTCCAGCCCTCTTATTCCTTCCTGCTGTCCCATTTATCCCTATAAATATGGCCAACCGTTATGCTCCTTTGCAGTTGCCTGCTAATCCAGGGGCTGTGCCTCAAGACTATCAAAGCAAAATCACTTACTTTGGTGGCTAGCTCCTATACAGCTCAACAACACACCAAGAAAATGTAAGATTATTTTGAGAACTATGAAATTGATGATGATGATGTGAGAATGAAAATCTTTGTCCAAATTCTAACTGGTGATGTGAGGACCTGATTTAGAGCACTTGTTGCAAATTCTATAGCCAATCCAGTGGCCCTATATCAATCCTTCTTAAACAGATGGGAAAAGAAGAAAGACCCTTTACATATTTTCATTGAATATGACAACTTAAAAAGGGGCCCACAAGAAACCGTTCAAGACTACTGTGCCAGGTTCAATAATGTCTATAGTGTCATTCCTCAGAACCTTAGACCTCCACCTGACCTAGCCTTGATCAAATTCCTTGATGGATTTGATTCGGACATGGCATATCAACTGAGGGAAAGAGCCCCATTAAGCTTAGTAGACATGCAGAATATAGCTGTTAGTGTAGAGGCAAACTTTATTGCTAAACGAAACCGGGCTAGAACTGAAAGAAGGACAACTTTAAAAGAAGAACCTTCAACATTTGAGCAAAAGCTAGATGCAATCATTAAAGGTATGGACAGATTAGGAGATACGGTGGAGACTACTAAAAGGAAATCATCATGGGAAGGACAACCAAGTAACACAACAAGAAGCCCAAACTTTAGAAAGAATCAAAACTCTAATGTTGGAAGGACTGGCCTTGATCAGAACATCAGACCCCCATTTCAAGAGAATTATGCTGAAGCCTCAACCTCTAGTGAGCCTACAAAGGACACACAAATTAATCTAATGGGTTCAAATGTTGAGCAACAAATTTTCCTGACACGGGATGATCAAGAGGCTCATAATTTAAAACAATTTCAAACCAAACCTGGAGAATCCTTTGATTTTAAAGAAGGCTATAAATTGAGAAGTAGAACAATAAATGTACCTGAACCTACCAAATTGAAAGATACCAAACAGCCCAAGAGAGCTAAGGATACTTCTCCCCTCACAGATTTCCCTGCTGAGACAGACCTCAAACCAAAAGAGCCCATCATAGAGGACATTTCAGACCTGGAACCATCAAACAATCAACCATCTTTTTCCTCCTTTCCAAAGGAAAGTTTAAATAGATCTGCTGTAGTAAATTCAAAAGCAGATGCAGTTCCTTACAGTAGTCCTGATAAAGAAAAGAACATGGAAAACACAACAGAAAAGGAAAAGTCTCCTGCCCTCAATACAAGAGTTCAAGTAGAAAAACCTTTCAACTTAGACACATAAATAGGTAAGATAAAAATAGTCATGCCACTGTCAAAATTGGCTAAACATAAGGTTTACAGGGAACAGATTAATAGGTCCCTTCAAATATCAGAGACTAGGGATGCAGTCAATGTCCTAGATGACCAACCAGAGTTGTTTTCTCGTCCTGAAGTCAATGGTAAGACAGTAGATGGAGGAGTTCCTGCATTCTATGTGAGCTTGAACATTCATGACAAAGTGTTACATAATGCAATGTTTGATTCAGGTGCTTCCCATAACCTAATGCCCAAGTCAGTGATGGAAAAGCTAGATCTAGACATCACAAGGCCATATAAGGACTTGTTCTCATTTGATTCCAGCCAGGTCAGGTGTCTAGGCCTAATCAAAGACCTTTGTGTATCTTTAGTGCAATATCCAGCCAAAACAATCTTGATGGATGTGGTGGTGGCTGATATCCCACCCAAATATGGCATGCTCTTATCCAGGTCTTGGGGTGCAAAACTCCAAGGATCTTTGCAACTAGATATGTCATATGCCACCATTTCAGTCTTTGGCCACCCAAAGAGATTATACCGAGAAACATTAATGAAATATGTGGTTAGCAGTCAAGAAAAACCACAATACTTCCCCATCTATTCTATACATTCTGATATGCATTCATTTATCTTATACAATGCTAAGATGTGTCCCAAACTGAGGCCAAACTCCTAGAAACAGCACAGACAATGAACATAAATGAACAATCCAGTGCCCCAGACCAAAAAATTGCTGATGTGATTGAGGTAACAAGTGAACAAGACATATCATATCGGCTACAAAATTCAAATCTACTGCCCACTAAGCAAGTTCCCAAAACTCCTGAGACTAGTGGTGATCAAGAAATCTTATGATACTTAGAGTTTGATGGATCAGTAAACAAATTGGGAGCAGGGGCAGGGATCTGGATACACAACATACAAAATGACCATGCTTAAGGTTATGCATATAGGCTAAATTTCAAATGCACAAACAATATGGCTGTATATGAAGCCCTTTTGCTGGGGCTTAAACTGATGACAAGTCTAGGGGTGACCAAGATTTCAATTCTAGGGGACTCAGATTTAATAATACAACAGATAAAGGGAAAGTTTGTTACAAATAATCCTAGGCTACGAGCTTATAGGGGTGCAGCCATGGAAATACTGAACACCTTCCTGGAATCACAGCTCACCAAAACTCCAAGAAAACACAACCTACATGCACATAGTTTGGCAACCTTTGCCAGCACTTGCAAACTACCATTCGAGCCCAATCATCACTTCATTGCTGAGATCAAACACAGACCTGTTGTCTCAGATAATGTGAAAAATTGGCAAGTGTTTGAGAATGATATCCAAATCAATAATTTCCTCACTCTAAAAGAAGAATTCTCAAGTACAAACATAGACACAAGCACTATTGATGATCAACAACAAATTGACAAAATGGAGCAAAATATATCAGCTGAAGCAGCAAATTTGATTTTGCATCCAATAACTTTTAATCACAAAAATCTGCAAGAGCTAAAACAAATGAATCTTGATGAAATAACTGAGGAAGAATCCGAAGTAATTGAACTGAAGGACAATGTCTTGCCCATAGGCTTGACTCCTTTGGAAGATATTTTTGATTCAAATGACATTCCAAGAAAGCTAAAAATGCAACCATTAAATGCAGAAATTGAAGACTGCAACATTGGAACCACAGAAAATCCCAAAATGATAAAACTCTCCAAAACATTGCCTCCTGACCAAAAAGTCAAATACATTAAGTTGTTTACAGAGTTCCAAGATGTCTTTACATGGAGCTATGAGGATCTAAAATCCTATGACACCTCCGTTATCCAACATACAATATCCTTGAAAGAAAATAAAAAACCTTTTAAACAAACGCTGAGAAGGATTCATCCAATCCTCCTTCCCCTTATTGAAAAGGAAGTCAAAAGAATGTATCAAGCTGGAATAATTGCACCTATTAGGTTTTCTGAATGGATTTCAAATCTAGTGCCCACTAGAAAGAAAACTGGAGAGATAAGGCTTTGTGTTGACCTGAGAAATTGAATAAAGTCTCTCTCAAAGACCACTACCCCTTACCCAAGATGGATCACATTTTACAAAGGGTAGTGGGTGCTTCAAGGATCTCATTGTTAGATGGATTCTCAGGATTTAATTAGACCTTAGTTCACCCAGATGACCAAGATAAAACTGCCTTTACAACACCCTGGGGAACCTTTAAATATTTTAAGATGCCTTTTGGACTCAAAAATGCAGGGGCCACATTTCAGAGAGCAATGGACATAGCCTTTGCTAAAGAGATCCATGACTTTTTATTCATATACCTTGATGATCTCATTGCTTTTTCAAAATCAGACCAAGAACACCTAGATACTTTGAGGCAAGTGTTCCTAATTTGCAGAAAATATTGCATATCATTGAACCCAAAGAAATCATTGTTTGGCTTGGAAGAAGGCAAACTCCTAGGTCACATAATTTCTAAAGATGGAATAAGAATTGATCCAGACAGAATACAAGCTATTCTTCAAGTCCCTCACCCAAGAAACATCAAGGAATTACAAGCCTTTCTAGGGAAGATCAATTTCCTAAGAAGATTCATTCCCAATTTCGCCGAGCTAATTAGACTGTTGAATAATATGCTAAAGAAAGATTCTAAAGTCAAATGGACAATGGAAGCTAAACAAGCCTTTGAAAAAATCAAAATAGCTTTAACAAGAACACCAGTTCTCACAAGCCCCAAGTTTGATAGAGATTTCATAATCTTTTCTTTTGCATCTGAGCATATTATTGTTGCTGTCCTATTACAAAAAGATGACCTAGGATGTGAAAAGTCCATTGCTTTCTTCAGCAAAGCACTTAGAGATGCTCCACTCAAATACCAAATCATGGAGAAGCAAGCCTATGTAATTGCCTATGTCCCAAATGCAGTGGGAATTGAAGGTAAAGGGGCAAATGGATACCCAACATTTTAGAGTACGACATTGAGATCAAGCCAACAAAACTCATAAAGGGACAAGGGTTAGCTAAATTAATGACAGAAACCAACTTTCAAGCCCTTGATATCAATGAACTGGATAACGAACAAAAGATGGCGACTCCACAGATCAATCAAGCCTTTTTACAATCACCTTGGTATACTAATATATGTTTTGTATTGTTAAACCTGCAAGCTCCTCCAGGGTTATCTAGGACTAAAAAGAGATTCTTGAAAATGAAAGCTTCAAAGTTTTGTATTATAGACAATGTTTTATTTTGGAAAAATCATGAAGGTATTTTGCTTAGTTGCCTAATTCAGGATGAAACTGACAAAATACTCAAGGAATTTCATGCAGGGGACTGTGGAGGACACTTATATTGGAAATCTACAGTGGATAAAATACTAAGAGCTGGGTTTTACTGGCCTTCCTTATTTGCTGATGTGAGAAAATTTGTAGTTTCTTGTCATAAATGCCAGATCTTTGAAGGCAAAAGGAAGCTGTTATCTTTACCTCTCAAACCCATATCAACTGAAAGGCCTTTTCAACAATGGGGATTAGATTTCATTGGTGAAATTCATCCTTCCTCTTCTAGACAACACAAGTGGATTTTAACTGCCACATACTACTTTACCAAATGGATAGAAGCTATCCCTTGTAGGCAAGCCAATGACTCAATCATTATGCAATTCTGTTATGAAACCAACTCAAGAAAAGATAGAAAAGATAGATCAACGCCTTAGAATTCAGCCTCTTCGAGGGGGCAACCTCCTTTACATT
>APFE031310820.1:0-10107 GCA_000404065.3 Pinus taeda | reverse complement strand
ACAATTACCATAGACAAATTCTGCAAACCCCAAATATAAATAACCTACAGCACAATGAAACTTCAAAATACATCCATTGGTCACAACGATAAGCCTAAATACAATGGAATACCTTCACGCATATTCTATGGATTGATGTGGTCTCAAATGGAATAACAAATATCTTCTCATCATTGGACCAAATAAAATTAAAGTGGCCGAAACACAAGATTACCAAAACAGCACTATGCCTTCATAACCTTAGCCGCTAAGATGTATGCCTTCATAACCTAACACTTGTGTATCACTAGTAAAACTAACACATAAAGAAACGTTGTAGAACCTATAACATCAAATAAGTTTCATAAAACTAAGTTAAAATAGGCTTCATTACTAGTAATAAATGCATAAAATACTCATATAAAAGTAACAAAAAAAATTATTAAAATTAAATTCGAAGAATATTCTTCTCAAAGAAAATTTTGATTGAAGTGGTCATCATTTAACCTAACATTGCTTTTTCCAATGAGTCTGAAAAGACCAGGAGTCCTCTACTCAAGTGGAGGAATTGTGTTTTTCAATGAGGGGAAACTCTAGTAGCCTGAAAAAGCTAGGAGTGAAGTGGATGAATTGTCCGAATAGCTAAAAGTGATTGGAATTTAGGTAAAAAAAATTCAAAAAATCTTGTAGAAGTAGTATTTGAATCTAAGCAAAAAAAATTCAAAACTTCTTGTAGAAATAGTGTTTGAATCGTGTTTTTATAGTAGAAATAAATTCAGCACCATCTAAGAAACTTAAAATTAAAAAATTAAAAAACTATAACTTAGATTTACAAAAATACTTACCAGATTTTCTTTAACTGGAATTTCCATCACTTTCACGCCATTCCTCTAGCAGGTTAGACTATGGCAAAAGACCACAACAAACAATAGATTACTAATTTTGGTTAGTTTTATACCGTATTTTCTGAACGTCAATTACATTTGAAAAGTCTAGGATTTCAATCAGTCGGCCCCATCGAGTGCCTCACGTCCTTGTCCTCTACGTTCACAAGATCGCGAGTTCGAACCCTGCATGGAGCTCTGAGGTCAAATTCACAATCAGTGTGCGGGAAGAGTTCTATGAGAAGTAGGTCTATGAACTATGCAGTGAAGTTATGAAGGACAAGCTTTACAGATCACATTAGATGGGCACCCAGAGGCAATGAGCTCATTGCCAATATGCGGATCTTGTTGGGGCCATGAGGCATTTGGCGTATCTTCAAAAAGATGTTGCAATGTTTTGACCACAGAATGGGAGCAACGCAACGTTCACAGAGACGTGAAGGTGAGAAATATGTTGGTGGATGCAGAGCTCAATGAAGGCGAGCAATATGTTGGTCGATGCGGAGCTGAATGGCCGATGCGGGGACTTCAGCCTCGCTCACCTATACGAGCACAGGAAAAATCCTTAGACAAACAGGCTCTTCAACGCTTCAAGGTGCCTTACATCTGAGCTGAGCGCACTAGAAAGGAAACCACGAACCCCGATGTGTACAACTATGTTGCTCTGCTTTTGGAAGGAGGCCCATTGAGGCCAATAGGTGTTCAGAAGAGCATGATTTTGCAGAAATGGGTTTGGGGATTTGAAGAGGACGGGATCATTTTGGAGGCCGTGGATTGGAGGCTTCCTATTGAATATGTGGTCAATGAGATGGAAACTGTGTTCAAGTTGGGTAACTTTTAACGACCTACCTCCAAGTTTGAAATAAGGTGACATATGGCCAAGGGAATTCTCTAAAAGAGTGATTTATTTCGCAACACATAGCGTAACTACTAGACGCTATATCTTTTAAGAAAAAAGAAGCTAGAACCAAATTTCAATGACATGTTCTTTAACATCTTGAAGGTCTTGCTATCTATGATGTTTGAGTTCCACATCATGATAGGAAGGCTATTGGAATGGTTGGAGGGTGCAGGAGCAGCTTGAGTTTCACATCATGATAGGAAGGCTATTGGAATGGTTGGAGGGTGCAGGAGCTGGCTGCTGCACTTTTTTGTTAAACCTTAAAATGAATATGTTTTCTTTGTTAGGTTAAAATGAAATTTCTACAACTAAAACAAAATACTCTATGAAATGGACACAAGATTTGAAGAAAAGGAAGTTGTTCAATGCAGTTTACACAAAGATTGAATAGAAACAAAGATTTTGACAAACGGGGATATAGTTCAACAATAACAAGTTTCTCTTTGGAGTGATATTATTCAACAATAACAAAATTCTTTTTGCAAGGATATCATTCAACAATAACAAAAAAATGTTTTCGCAGCGATATCACTCAACAATAAAATATAAAATATTTGTATGGAAGTAAATAATTAAACCAATCGTTCGCGAGATAATATAATCCTCACTAGAGGACAGTTGTCGTTGCAAAGTAATAATTTCAAGTTATAGTTGTGTTTGAAACTGGGAAAGATCTAGCATACCGGCCTCAAAATGCAATCATCGTCCCAAGATAATGTGTCCTCCAACAGTACATCCTAAACAAGAATTGATCAATCATCCTCTAAATATAATTGGTGATCCAACAGAGTATCTTAAAATTATAATTGAACGATCACTCTCCAGCAGTGACATAGAGTGTTTGGAATCAGCTTGAAGGGATCAAATATCTTGCTCTTGTTGGAATCGTCGTGAAGGGATGAATTATCTGGCTATTGGCCTCTTTAAAAATATAAAAATAACGGAACAATCAAATCCTGAATCCTCGTGAAGGGATCAATTATCTAGTTGTTGGCTCTTTAAAAAAAAAATAAAGGATAAGTCAACTCTTTAAAAGCATTTATCTAGTGGTTGGTCCGTTTAAATATAGAAAAATAAGGGAATGGTCAAATATTGTAGGAAAAAAAAAACCTAAACGGTACAATTTGGAAAAAAAATGGAAGTTTAGCAACAGAATAAAAAAAATCAATAAATTATCTCTTCCCTCTCATTATAATATAATATTTAATTATTTCATTATAATAATTATATTTAAAATCATTTAATTAGGTAGCTATAATAATAATATTTAAAATAGTTTTATATTTTTATAATATTTAATTGTATTATTAAGATAAGTATAATTTAAATTAGTCATATTTTGAAAAGAATTTATTTTCTATCATTCATATATTATATAGAATTTATAGTTTTAATTATGTGATAAAAATTATAGTTGAATTTTTTTGGTTATTTGAAAATTATTTTAATTTAGTTATAAATAATATTTAAAAATAAATAGATAAATTAATTTTAATTAAATATTTATTCATTTATTAATATTTTAAAATTTGAAAATAATTTTATTAATGTAAATAATTTATTAATTTCAAACATATATATAATATTTTTATTTTCTAAATTATTCTAGAAAATATAATCACAAGGTTAAATATACATATTTTTTTATAACTAATACTTATTGTTTAAATAATTAAACATATTTATTAGATGGTGAATTAATAAATTTTATGAATGAAGTATCAAAAGATTGAATTGTTTGTTTGATTTTGCTTTATTTTTACTTAGATCTCTGAAGATCCCGTTGGATAGTCTAGCGAGACTTTGGTTCTTGTGGTTGGTTTAGTGGCTTGGACCGTAAGAGTGGGCTTCAATTGAATACCTTGGTGAATGATGCAAATTAATCACTGGGTTTGTCCTTTTGCACATTATTCTTACAAATTTGGCTCATTTCGAAGTTATTGCTTACCAACTAATTGCAATTCTTATTCGAGTCAATATTCCTCTATCCTTGTGAAGTTTAGTACATATTAATTTTTTGTATCATCTCTAGTTAGTGGAGACTTTAGTCCTCTTCTATGAAAATATAGTTAGGTTGATGATAGAAGAGAAGGAAAAAAAAATATTTTATATTTTGTTATATATGATTGAAACTTTTAATCTAGTTGGAAGTGGATCTAAAAACAAAGAATTTTTTTATCTTTAGTGCATTTCATTCTTTTCCAATGTAAACACGTGTTCTTGGATTTCTCACATTCAAGAAAAAACAACTAGTTGTAGGAATTTACCTCAATTTACCTCTTCTTATGTGGTTGTAGGAGTTTACCTCTTATTATGAGGCTTATGTAAGGCTTTGCACGAAAACTATCATGGAGTTCAAATTTCTTTGCAACTAAAGTAGATGTTCCCAATCTCAAGCACAGGATGAGTTCAATCTTTCTCTGTAAAATGTTTTGGAACCCAAATATATACCACTGGGTTTTGATCGTTGTCGAATCAATTTGTGCAAGTATTTAAAGTTACCATATACTTCCTAATGCAGGTGGCCATGAGCTAAGAAAAACAATAGGAAATTCTAGTGGAAGGCTCGCTTGTGGTATGCCTTAAGCTTATATGCAATAATGATTTCAAAAGGATCAAATATTGGAAACCATTTTCATGTTCTCTAGAGTAATTAATTATAATCTTATGTAGGTATGATTGACTTTCAGCTAGCTATCTAAAGCCACAATTTCAGGTTTTCTAGTCAATATGTGTATTTTCAACAGCTATTTGATCATACCACGATAACTACTTCAAGATCAAAATTGTGATATATCATCTTCTAGTCATCAAATGCAAGTATTCTCTCAGATATATCCATAAATGTTGGAAGTAGCATTAAGCTTGTGCCTATGAATGGTCAGCATCCATCAATGACAATAACTGAAATGGATGGTTGAACGGGCTGCCTTTAATTATTCAAAACTCCTTGTTTCTATTGGTAGAAACTAAATATTAAATTTCAAGGAGATGGCAAACTGACTCTAGGTGTTAGAGTGTCCTATTGAGCTTCCCTTTGTAGCTCAACAAGATTATCTACTATTTTTTTGGGAGCAAGTGAAAAAACAAGGTGTTAGAGTGTCCCATTGAACTTCCCTCTATAGCTCAACAAGCTTATCTACTATTTTTTTTGGAAACAAGTAAAATAAACTTACCTTGGCATTTCCACTCATTTTTTGGAAGCAAGTGAAAAAACTTTACCTAGGTAATTCCACTCATTAACAAGGATTAGGAGCGAGGTTGCTAGTCCCTGCTTTAAGGAAAAAATATTTGGCCCTTATCATATGTCATAGGGAGAGCTAGGAGTTTTGCTATGCTTTATGAAAATGGATTACAATGCTGAAATTTAATTCCTTTATAATTCCTTAATGTGCTCAAGAAAATTGCACCAAAACATCCACACATAAAGGAGCCTATAATTTCTTGCAGTGTAAACTGTGAATTACTTACAATACTTTGCATCAATTGTGGGGATGACTAGTTTCACATTCAATGTCTCTTTTGTGCAAATAATAAATCCATGGCCATTGTTTTGGCTCCTATTGATGGAGCTATTTAGCACCTTGAGCTAGCTGAAATTTAGCTTCATTTGTCAACCCAGTGCCAAAATTTTTATCATTTTCATGAATCAGTAGTTTTTTTGTGTTGGCTTTGGACAAATGAGCTCAAGAACTCTGTATAATTCTCTCGTAAAGCAAAGACTAACTACAAGGAATTTTTTTTATTATCACTGAAATTTATCATTGAAATAGAATTACAAATAAAGCCATGAAAGAACAGATGAACACACTCACGTTATCTTTTATCCACTCTTACCCACTAAATTTTCTTATGTTCGGTTTCAGCCTCCTCTATTTGTTTTCTTCGCAAATATTCTAAGAGTGAACATAAAGTGTGTTTGCAAAACAAATAGACGCTACGACAATTAATAGGTTGAAAAACGAGATGTGCGATTAATTTATCTTTTTCTTGTATAAATTACAATCTTGTTGCAAAATAATTTGGACCCAAGGTAGTGTAAACATGGACGTTTTACCATATTTAGTTATTATCCCTATAAAGCAAGGATTGCAAGCACTTGCAGTCCTCGTTGAATGACAGGAGATCGAGACAAGTATATATTATGTGTTATAATTTAAAATCATTTGCAACTTGAAGTAGTTGCAAGGCAGACATACTTTCTGATCACAAAATTTGATAAATTGTATTGTGCTTTACTCAGACAGTAAAGTTGGCTACAACAAAATGATTCACAAACCATTCAAATTTATTTAGAAATTTTTTTTGTTTATAAGAATGTTTTGAGTCCATGCATAGACTTTGAGGGATTTTAAACACTTTACAACTTATGATAGTATTGGCTTTGAACACTTTAAGTATACTAGCTTAGCTTCGTTTCTGGACTTGGTAAACTGAAATTGAGTTTTGAGTTTTAATTCATTCCATTCGAAAATACAAAAACACTACCACAAATAGAAAATCAAGTATTGAACTCCATTAAATTTTCTTTTAAAACTTCTGATAACCTGTAAAATTTGTCTGAGAAATGTTAATGAACCGGTGGCATTACTCCCTCCATTAAATTTTCTTTTAAAACTTCTAAATGCAATTAACTTTTAAAATTTATCAAGAAATGTTAATGAGCTGCTAGTGTTACTCCTTTGATTTATGTGCTGAGTGCTTATTATGGAAAATTACAAACATTAAATCAATCTTGGAAACTTGTGAACCTAATGAAGAGTTCTATCCCCTTCAGCTGAATCCAACGTGCTTGGGGAAGCGCATTTAAAATCATTAACGTAAAAGGAAAAAAGAGTACGATTTGTGTCCAACACGGTTTGAACAGAATTCAACATTTGTTCATATTACCTCATGGCGAGGACACTTGCATTGCAGTCATATATAATGCGTGATTAGTTTTGTTCAATGTTTTATTTTTTAATTACTTAATTTTTATGTTTATATAAAGTTATATATGTATTTCTGTATTATTTATTTATTTGAATGAAACAATAAAATTATAGTTAGACTAAAAATATTTGAAATAAAAAAACAAATAAAATTTTCCAAACATATGGGTATAGATGCAACCCAGGTGCCCCCATTGCTTGGAATTTGTTTATTGAGGACCATTTTACAAAGGACTCTTGTTCTTTATAGAGTGGTTCTATTGATAGATCTTGCATTATTTTTGTGGATTTGTACTCCTTCTGCCTACTGTTATCACTCAAGTTTTCCTAGAAGTTCTGTAAGAGGAAAGTATATCTAAGGTAACCACAAACCAACTTTTTAGATATCTAGCCAATCTTCATCGTGAGAGGGCTCTCTCTTTATGATTTAGCTTTGTTCTTGGAAGGTTTTAGGCTAGTTATAGATTCAAGAGTTTGTTTTTGGAAAATGGTGGAGTCCACAAACTAAGGGCAAGATTGAGAGCTTTCAGTCCATTGGGCTATGGAGTTAAAGGATGGCTTTACTGGATTTCTATTCTAAGAACAAGATGGTATTATAGGGCAAGGTAGCTAGAGAGAGAACAATCCATAAAATTTAAAGTGGATGGGATGAATTTGAAGGGATGAAAGGCAACTAAGAGTCTTTCACCATGTCCAAAAGAAGAAAAGAAAATGAATGAGTAACAAACAAGAGCACATGAACGAAATCCTTTGTTAATAGTGACCAAACAGTGTTACAATTAGTAAAAGCAAAGAAAGCATTTAAGAATTCATGCTTAAACTAATTTAGAGAAAAACATCAAGAATAAACAGTTCCTTAGGAACAGAGGTACAATTAAGAAAATTCTGTTTTACAATCTCTTATGGAGAAATTGAATTTCGTGAATCGGATATGATTGGTATTATGTGTTTAATGTTAGTTAAAGAAAGAGCTATTTAAGTGTAATTCAGAGCTTTATAACTAATTATGGGAAAGAAAAATCAAGAAAATAACATATGGATAAATAACAGAGTCACGAGAATTATATTCTAAATTCTCTTATTCGAAGATTATATTTAGAATTAATAATAAGATAAATCTAACTATTTTAAATTTTATTGTAATTAAAAAAATTTCAAAATAAATAATGGAATATCACTTCTCGAACTTCCTACATTTTTTCTAATATTTATATTTAAAATATTAAAGATACATTTTATATTTAAAAATAATTTAAAAACTTAAATTTAATTTGTGATTAAAAATTTGAAAATATATATTTCAGTACCAAATTCCAACTCCAATAAAAAAAAGTTGAATCTATTTTCATATTAAAATACAGTTAAAAAAAATGATACATCAAAGTGTATCACCCCAAAAAGCTTTTCCATTCATCCTTTGACAAAAGGCCAAAGAGATGAATGTTTGCATGAATTTCTATGAAGTAAAGGCCGTAATCTCGGTTTTTGGATGATAATTATGTGGCTACAGTTGTATATAATTGATGTCTTGGTAACCATAATAAAAAAAAATCAGTCGAGACTATTGGGCCGATATAGTAATTGAGGACTAATCTTGATGACGAAGTGCTCAGACTATGCAACGAGTGAACAAAAGTATAATATAACACTACAAGTATCAATAATATTTCTCATAGTTACAGAAAAAGAATTATAAACCAGTGCTCAGCGTTTCAAATGTACAAACAAAATTGTCCATAAATATTTGAAACAAAATTGTCCATAGATACCGATATTTATAGTTACATGAAAAAATTATACATCCTACTTTAAAACAATGCTTGATGCATAGTTTCAAATGTAAAAACAGAATTAGAAGAAAAAATTACAAACCCTACTTTAAAAAACGCTCTAAAAAAGCATGAATTCAAATGTGCAAGCAAAATTATCCATAAACAATATGCATAGTTGCAGGAAAAAATTATAAACCCTACATTAAAGCAACGCTCAAAAAGAAGCATGGTTTTAAAACAACCCTCAGAAAGAGGCATGGTTTTAAATCTGCAAATAAAATTATTAGAACAAGTATTTTCCCAACAAAATTATCCCTAAACCCTATCCATAGTTGCAGAAAAAAGCTTGGCTTCAAATGTGAAAACAAAACTATCCATTAACGATATCCATAATTGCCTAAGATCGAAGAAGAGGAGGCATGCCTCAAGAATGCTAAGATAATTTAAATGGGTGAAGAATGTTAAGATAATTTGAATTGACCGAAATGGCCTCCTTTCCTCCAACCTGATTTGAAGTAGATACAGTCTGACGCTCTCCCAACAAAGATATAAAGGAGCTCTCCCAACAAAGATACACAGGACCCAACAAAAATACATAGGGACAAAGGGGTGTGGATCGAACACAGGAACTTCATATATTCAGTCGAACGTTGTCCTCACAAAAATAGAGAGAAACGTCGATGGAACACGCTACCTTCCTTCATATATTCAGTATGCTCTCTCAACAAATATACAAAGACAACAATATTGTGGATCGAACACACAATCCTCTCCCAACAAACAAACATATAGAGACAACAACATTGTGGATAGAACACATGACCCTCTCCCAACAAAGATACAAAGGTAACAACATTGTGCATCGAACACACGACCTTCATATATTCAATTTGACTTATGGTCAAATATCCTCATATAATACGTCGTGAAACAATTGGGCACATCTGGAAACAATTGGGACAGATTACTATTTTGAAATCCGCCTTGAACACTTAGGGAAACGGCTATTAATAAACTGCTAGGATTCGGATGTCTCCATCAGCTCTTAACTAAATGCTAGGGTTGAAGAGATTGGTATTGTGAAATCCGCTTGGAATATGCTCGAATTCTTGTACGACCTCTTAATTGAATTCAAGAAATACTAAGTATAACACTTAAATTTAGAATGCTGAATATTATTTAGATTCGTTAAATTTTCATGAAAAAAAAGAAAAGGAATGGGAAATAAAAAAATAATAAACCAAATTAATTAATACTTTAAATTTTAAAATATGCAAATATGCAAATTAAAAAGTAAAAAGTTAAATTTAAAAACACTAGTTAATTTTTTTGAGGTAAAAGACTGACAATTTCAAAGATAGAAAGAGTGAATGGTTGATGGCAAAGCAAAAAAATAAAAAACTAAATTTTAAAATAACATTTATTTGCTTTTAAATTTAAAAATTAGCAATTTCAAAATAAAGCATAAAATATAAAACACATTTCTACCTAAATTGCAACTTGAAATTGACATATAGTAACCTTGTTATAATAAATAATTTATAAAATACCTTAAATGCGGAGGAACAATAAATTAAATCAAATCTACTTGACGTATAACCGTATAAACTAGTTGTGCATACAACCCTTTGTTCTCAATA
>APFE031310818.1:5082-16044 GCA_000404065.3 Pinus taeda | reverse complement strand
TTGCCATACCTTGTTGATTTGACAACATACTAGTATTGCATGTATACATAAGTTTTTCTAATTGCAATTTTGCATGCATCTTATCTGTTGCTATTCAAAGCTAACACTATGGATTCAAGAACATTGTATGCCAAATAGTGCTTTGTTTACAGGAGAACAACAAGTATGGGCATAATTCTATTCGTAGCATGACCACACTATTGCACTTCATAGTAGAGGCTCGCAAATGTGAACAATTCTTCAGACATGATGTGCTTCCCTGGATTCCACCTTTTGCATCACTTTCAGCACCCACTTTGCCTACATCAGCTTCAACAACTGTCAATACATATATGTCATTCCACATTTTTCTTTTGGAGGTAAAACTTGAGGTAAAATCACATAGTTTTCTAATTTATTATGAATTTAGGAGAATTTAATGAAAATCCATTTTGAGCATTATTTGTCATCTTTCATTCCACATCTTTATCACTTCCCCTTTTTCAGCAGCATATCATTTTCGAGTGTGGGGGAGTGTTCCTTTTATTCATTTCTTTCTTATGACCACGTCATTCATATTCTTTATCATCCATTGCTATTCTTATTCACTCTCAACACCTCCCTTATTCCATGTTGTTTTACACCAAGCATAGAATTCAATAGCTGGTAGCAACCACCTCTATTTGTTTTCTAGCATCGCATGAGAGCATGCTAATTTTTTAGAGAGGGGGAGGAATTGCTATGCATGATGGATGTTTTCTACTTCCTTCCTTATTTAAGGCATACAATTGAATTGCTATGCATGATGGATGTTTTTTACTTTCTTCCTTATTTAAGGCATACAATTTCATTTTTACACAGTGCAGAAATTGATGTCCACATATTTTTAAAACTATGAACTCAATCCTTGTAATTTTTGGAAAACACATACGTATCATTAATACAAATCCACACAATTTCAAGATAAATTGGTTCATAAAATTTCAGAAATCATGCACTCTCACCTACAGCCATTTTGTTTATATCTCATGATCCATGCATCAAAACGATCTGATCTTTGGATCATAGAAGCCTTCATATATTACAAATCTACTTGCAACATTTCACCAAAATCTGGTTTGTAGTTTTTGACAAAATGGTTAATGAAGTTTGCTGTTATCTATATCATATTTTGTTGCAACTTCATATATACATATAATTGAATGTCAATGTAAAAATTGTTATGCCTTCATCAAGATTACTAAAAGTGAATATTCATTAATTAAGGAAGGATTCATTTGTTCTATCCATTTCATGAGCTGAGATGAACATATTTGCTTGGTTAACACATGGTTTCTGTCTTTGGGTTGCATAAGGACATGCAATATATTCAGTTTTCGTTGCATGAGGACATGCAACATATTGAGTGTGGGGGTATGTTGGGTCATTAATATGCCATTATTATTGTCACTTGTGAACGTTTATTCCACCCATTTCTACCATTCTTCATCATGTCATTTATTATAATTTATTATATAAATCTATTTTATGATGATTTATGCTCTTATATTATTTGTTCTCCTTTATTTCTAATAAATTGATGATTATGCATTATTTTACAAATGATAGTTCTAATAAGTTGGTTATAACATTATTCACCATTTTTAGCCTCCAAGGTAACTTCCAGATTGAAGATTTGATTTTTAAATCTGCCAACTCAGAAATTCGCTGGTTTAAGGAGTGACAGTTTTTCGATTTAGATTCTGAGCAAATGAAGACGAATTTGAGAAATTCGGAACATGGGTTTTGTCCAGAACGGGCCCAATTAGCTTGGCAATGAACAGTTTGCCCAAATTCGGCTTGTATAGAGAGAAACGTAGGGTTCTTTGAGCACGATTTTCTCAGATTTACAGTTGCGGTCGTCCTCCAAATCTCAGCTGCAAACCCAAATTCGCCTTGCTCTTGTTGGAAGTTAGATGGAAATATATTTTCTTGTTAATCAACTAGTTAGAATCAATCCAAATTTGTAAAAGAAATCATGCTGTACTTATCTTCATTGTAACTTCTCTCTGATCTCTCTATTTAAATGAAAATAAAAATCAGAGAGGGGGGGCTTCAAGGGGACTGCAAAATGACTTCAGAATAGGGGAATTCGAATGATGGAGAATGATGGTGGATTATCCATGATAGGATAGGGGTTGTTGCATGCTGTAATTCTTAAGCATTTGCTGGTGTAATGATTCCACAGTTTGTTGATTAATACATAATTTGGGGCGTTGCTGTTCACTCTTTTCCTTCTGAAGTAACCCAGCAACGTCCGCTGGCGGCTAAGGGCCCAGCCTCTGGTGGAGTACGCTGCTGCTATTGTGTATCATATTTTTACAATTGCTGCTGTATCATTATACTGTGATTTCTGTGTGGATTGTTTATATAGTTTGCTAATCTGACGTATTTGTTATATGTTGTTCCATGCTCTGTTACAACTAATTCATTAATGCTTTCATTCAGGAAGTTTAAGTAAGTGACTCTATGTTGCGTAATGAATCTTTTCAGAGTTGATGACATGTTCACTATTTAAACCGACTGTTTCTATTGCAGAGCCTTCATATTGAATATTTCCGTATTGGATTCATTTGAATTCTTATTTATGAGAATCCGGAAGTAATATTATTCTGTCTGGAACTTAGTCATATTCTCTTGAATCATCAAATTACAATAGTAAGTGTGTTGTGTATATATAATAAATGTTGTTCCATAATTCATTTGTAAAATATCTTCTCGTAAAGTAAGGTTCATTGGAATTGCTTTTGCCAATTGTTATTTGATTGCAGAATGAGAGTTCAGTTCTAACTCGCGAGATTTAGTTCTTTTGATTGTTGTTTCATTTATTGTTGTTCCATTTCCTTTTGCTATTCCATTTTACTTTCTGCCATTCCATTTACTTGTATTTGTTGCTTTGGTGTGAGAGAAGGTCTAAGGCTGTAGTGAGCCTCAGCAGTCGCTGCCTAGCTCCCAAACCTATGGTCCATGCTCTAATTTCCTTTCCATCAATTTCTAGAGAAATGAGTTATTGCTACTGTATCCTCGATTGATGGTTGTTTGAATGGATGATTTAGTTTAGAACATTTCAGTTTCTTGTTGTTTCAATTAGATTTCTTTTTCAAGCATTCATTTACTTTTGGGTTTTAAGCACTATACTGCAAAACATTACTCTTGAGTAAATAACCGCCTCAGACTGAGTACACTCTTGAAATAAAAAGTCGTCCCTGGGTTGATAATTAATGTGAGGTAATTAGAAGTTTAAAAGACACCTTTTTATCGCTCCACACTGGTACCATGGCAGTGATTTGGTTGCATAACTTTGGAAGCATGATTAATTCCCCTTCATTCCCCCAAAGATCAGTTACTAACATCCTCTCAAGGACCTTGGGATTTGCCCAATAAGTCCAGTTTCACTCCATTTTATGTGAAATGCCAAGTTGATCTCTGAGTTTACTTAGTGGAAAGAACCCACATTTCTTGTGTAAAAATGATCATTCCACACTCCTTTCACTTCCCTATGCCTAAGTTTTCATTCTATAAACTTAGCATTCATCCATTCAGTTTCAATCCATAAACTCATATTAACCTCTAACTCTATTATTTAGATCCCTTGATCATTTACCCATCCCTATTACACAAAAACTATATAAATAACCCAAAAATATAAATATCCCCACCCCTTGGCACTATAGCCATACATTACAAAGTTAGGGGAATACTAGGTCCATTTGGGGCCTTGGAATTAGCCCTTCCCCGTCCAAAATATTCGAGATTAATCTAACATGTGGTTAGATTAATAACTATCTTACCCCCCCCCCCCACACATAAACCATACCACATTAACCCCGCGCATACATTTTATTTGGGTTTCGTTTGATATTTGGTTAAACGAATAACCATAACCCTGACGCGAACATAAAACCCATAACCAAAGTTTAAAACTCCCCCTAAACCTTGGAAAAATTAACGATTATCATACGTGCTGCTGTGATAAGTCTCGGTTATATCGCCCTCCCATCCACCATTGGATCGCCTCCCCCAGATCCAACGATCCTAATCCATATCGGGCGCGCCCCGACGATGGTACGTTAGTACTCGATGGTCGACCGTTTCACCATCGTACACAGGGACACTTGTCGCCATTTGATTGCATCGAGCCACCTCTGACAATTACTGCCCCCGTACCAAAGGCAGTCCGATGGAAACCGCTTACCTCTCTGTCCTTCCGCCTACATCACCGCGTGACGTTGCATCCACGTCTCCTGCCACTGCCCTGCACCTGCGCCACATCATCTGCTAACGTCACCACCCCGCCACCGTGTCATGTGCCACGTCAACTGCCACGTCATCTTCCGTACCCGCTACATGACAAAAAAGACGTCATGATGACGTCATCCCCGAAAAGCGCCAAAAGCGCTAAAATGTCCAAAATTCATTGAAAAGTCGTGAAAACAACTATTTTGGTTATTTTCTATTTGTTGCGCCCACAAAGAACGTGCATGCGACTTCACGACCAAATCACCTCTGGAACCTGCACAGTCCATCAACCTGCAAATGCACTTCGTAGCTCGACTCCATAGCTCAAGGCACCCCTGCTAGCTATCCTCTGCGACATAAAAATAGGTATTTACCCACAGTTGACTCATAAACCCTGTTTTTAGAAATTTCGCCATTAAATTTGACTAAGGAGATCGAATTTAAACTAAATTGCACTCCAACCCCTAGAATTCCACCTGTAAATTCACTAGCTCACCCTTGGTTCAAAAGCAACCCGGCAAACTTGCCCTTCTCTGCAAATTCTTCCATTAAAATACATTTCAAGGTCGTTTTTCATCCACAAAATCTGCAAGCAGCCCATGCATCGACTCCCTTTGTCAAAATCTTCTGCAAAATTCTGCTTGTTTGGTTAAAAATCAATCCTATTCCCTCTGCAGCTTACTCACAGAGTCTATGAGTCCGGCGAATTTGTTCAAAAAACATGTCTAAATTCTGCAAATTTGTTGTTCTACCATAAACTGTACACAGTGAGGCCAGTTCTGGATAAACTCAGACTCCAAAAAAACTGACAAAAGCCTCACAGCCAGAGTCCTATTTCCTGTTGTTGCTACAATCAAAACACAAACAGTTGAAACATGGAGGCTCCAGTGGCTCTCAACATTGCTCCCTTGAATGCTCCACACATGGATTTAGAGTGGTTACCTTTGGCAGATAGGGACTTCCAGATCAAGGACATGATGGGCCTCAAGCCTCACCTCAAAATTGTATGTCAATTCAGAAGCAATCACAGAAATAACACTGATATCCTAGGAATCTGGCAATCTAGTATGCCCATCTACTACCTCCCATCAGTCAATGTGCTGCCTGACTTCATTCATCTGTGTCATGCAAACTATGACCCCACACAGAGAGCAATCCTCACTCCATATGGGTCTGTGCTGTTCTACATCACTCCTCAATCCATAAATGAAATGCTGAACTTTGAGCCACCTCAACCTCTGGTTCCTCTTACAATGAAACTTATGTTTGATAAGGGTGCAAAGCTCTCTAGTTCAGAAATATCAAGGGTAGGTCACTTGTTTATGGAACCACAGTGCCAGGCCGATCATCCTCCACCCTATCATCAAGTCTCATTCAATGAAACAGGCAGGCTCCTGGTAGATATGGTTTCCTACATTCTAGAATGCAAAACCAGAGAATTTGTGGATGAAAATATGTTTCTGCTATTAACCATGTTCACTCCAGGACAGCCCCCTGCTGTCATGTATGACTATGCCACCTTCATAGCAAACAAAATACATGAGCAATTCATGATGATGGAGAGAGAAAGAGTGTTTAAGTATACCTCCTACATTTACCATCTGCTGCTGTACTATCACCCTGATAGTTTCAAAGTTCCTCTCAAGAGACTAGACTCAAAAGGAGAGAGAAGATCTATTATCTTTTGGACCTCAGTTTTCCATGAAGTCCACCTCTCTCCCTACACATATTGTGAGTTTGTTGACATGTTCATCTACCCAGCCACTTGCCTATTGATGATGAGTCCTCCTGGCAGACTCAAGGCTGAAATGCAAAGAATATTACATCTTTCAAAGGGCTACAACATTGGTGATTGGTACTTCTACCAAAACCACACAGTGATCAGAATTTATGGGTGTGAGTTGCCTCCCTATAAGCTGCTCAGATATGTCCCCATGAGACTTTTTTCCTTGGAATATTTCAAGCAATTCAGTAGTGCAGATTTGACTCATTTCCATGGGAAAAACAAGAAAGCACAGCTTAAAATCAGACATCAATTGGGTCCTTTTGTTTTTAATAAAAGGGAAGAAGCCTAGAAGGATGCAAACAATATACTAAGCGAAGAGCTCATGCTGAAACAAAGCTTCTTTTGGGCACCATATGACCCTGAACACTTCATAAGCCTTAGAAGAATCAAACACAGGCTTTCAAGATATGTGCACCAGCCAATCCCCCACATTGAACAATATGCTAATCGACAAGAATGGGTAAAGGGCACATTAGATGATGAAGAGCTTACTGAAGAAGAAAGATTAGAAAAAGATATGAAAGAACATGAGAAAAGAATTGACCTGGAATATTTTGCACAGGTCACCTTCACACAGCCTCAAAATATTGGAGCAAGCACATCAGCTGCTACACCTCCACAACACCAAGCTAGAATCCATTTCACCTGCAGGGAAAGGCAAAGAAATTGAGCATTCAGAACAGCAAAGTACAATGGAAGAGCAACCATCCATAAATCAGGGAAAGGGTCAAGAACAAGGCCCTTCAACGCAACAAAAGGCAGCCGAGATCCCTGTATTGCAAACCCCTCATAATGAGGAAAGAGTTAAAAAGAAGGACAAAACGGAAGAAACACCTACAGGGGCATCCACAGACCAGTAAGGTGAGAAAAGACAGAGGCTAAACCCTTACTCTGAGGAGGAAATTACTGAAGAAACTACAGGCAATATCAGGGGTGAGGGAACTTCCGAACAACAGATCCCTCCTATTTTGGAAACATCAGCCAGCTCCTTTCAGCAGGAGCAAGAGAGACAACCAGGTGGGGAGGTTTCATCCTCCAAACAGCAGACCAGGTAGGGCTCGGATATCAAACGAGCATTCACTGAGATCAAAGCTAGAAACGAGCCAATAAGGTTTCAGCTTTACAATCAATTAATGAGAATGGCCCCTACAAATCAACAAAGGCTGATGGCAGCCTATGACATGCAAGCAAGGAAGATGACTCTTAGTCACTTCAAACCCACTATACAGCAACCACAGTCAGCTGCAGACTATATTAGAACCAATCTGGAAGTCCTTGCCAAAGACATCCATCCAATAGACCAGATTGAGTTGCATAAACAGGCTCGAGAAATGGTATACTCCACCCTAGCATATAAGGCTCTAATGGCCCATAGATTGCAGAATTCTTTGTATAATACTTCTGCCCAACTAGAGCTAGAGAAAGCCTCCTCATTGGCCAAGGATAATAGGATAAAATCCTTGGAAAAGATTATTATAGAGTTGGGACATGATCCCAAGGATCCCAAAGGCACACAGGCCTTGATCGGGAAAAAGGAGGAGGACATAGCAGCCCTGAGAAGACAATTAAAACTTCCAGCTACCATACATCCTCAAACTACAGAGGTGGCACAACAACGGGAAGTAGAGGATGTGGTCAACCTGCTCATGAGGATGAACCAAAGGCTGTTGGACACAAAGAAAGCATTGGAAGAGGCTCAACAAGGGAAACAGCCAGAGTTAGCCCCTCAACCATCCCAAACAGCTCCAATAATCACAACTCCTCCTACAACAGCCACTACAGCAGCACCTCCCCTGGATCCAGCTTCAGTAGCAGGTGCCTCAACTTCAACAGCATCTACAGCAAGTGCATTGCAAGAGGCCAATTTAAGCATGGAAGGTATGATGAAAGAAATCAAGGCTTTGGAATTACAGATGGTAGAAATGAAGGAAACCAATGAAAAACTAGCCAAAATTGAGGCTAGTTATGACAAGTCAAAGATGACTATTGCCGAGAAGACCAAGGAAGTAAAGGCCCTCGAGAACAAAATAAAGGCCTTGGAGAAGGACCTTACTCTCCATAGAACCTTGATTGAAATAAAAACAATTTTGTGGGATAAGATTGGCAAAGCTATTGTTGATCAGTGGCTAGCAATACAAACCATTTTTTATCAGATAGAATTGATAGGAGTGGCTCAGTATAAAACTCATAAGGCCAAGGTATTATTGGTCGATAAACCTGAGCAAGCCAACCAAATGATCCATTTTTTGAATACTCATACCAGTGAACAGTTAGCATCCCTGGACATTCATAACAGAATAGAAACTATTTTAAGAGTTAAAAAGGTGCTAACTATGAGAAATTTTGTACAGACAATAGAAAGAAAATGCCAGGAAATGCACGTAGATATTGAAGCCTTCAAACATAAATTTTCAATGTTACAATGCAAAGGTTTGCCTAGCTTGGTTACTAGCAGTGGGAAGCTGATAAAGCAAGAACAATATGCTCATAGGCTAAATACCTATGTGCAAAATCATATTACAGCATCATCGAGCAGCACAGAAGAAACAGTACCTCCCACAGGGCAAAGTTTATATGATAGACTGGAAGATTTGTTTTTTATTGAACATGAGGTAGCACATCTCTTTCTAGTATGGCCAAATTATTACAATTACACTGAAGCCGATGAGATATTGCTCAAATTAAGAAAACATCAGTTACCAACAGATCAGTGGTGGCAGAGCATGCTGGAATTCCTGCTAAAATACGTTGAGTTCTCCTTTTTTGAAAAGTATTTGCATTTATATTTGAAAAGGAAATGTCAGGGAAAATCAAATCAGCCAAGGAGATGATTGATGCCAAGATAAACAGGCTCAAACACAGGTGGCAAAGCACAGCACAATAGGACAACACATCAGCAAAGCGGTCATCAACCGACTATCAGAGTCAAAGGGTCAACAACAAATAGGACACCTACAGCAGCCAGTAAAGCGCATTTATTTCCTCAGTTATTTCTGCGCGGTTTTTTCCACATTAGTTATGGCTCCTGCCAGAGTAGATGGATAAATTTATGTCCAGATATTTCCCTATGGGATATTTTTTAAAACTTCTATAAATACTTGCTAGAGATATGTATTTTTGTTGGCTAGTGAATATCATTCTGGACTTGCGTTGTATGTTTTTGAGAACTCTTCTGAAATAAAAATTGTTGGAATGCTTTGTTAGTGAGCTTAATGTTGTGGAATTGATGGCAAAATGATATATTGCAGAATTCTCATGTTAATACATGGATCAATAAGTCTTCTGTACTCTTATTTTACTGTATTTGTGTCTTACTTATCATCTAAATATCATGTTCTAAGTTACAGGAAAGAAGGATAACCCGGAATTTACTTTGATGTACTTTGTGTTCAATTCCTGTAATTTTTTATGTTTTCCATAGGACTAGCATAGGCAAGAATTCTTGATTGCTCTTGTATCCCTGGTTCTTTCACTCTAAATATCATCAAGGAATTCTTAACTGCTCCCTGATAATGTTTATATAATTTCCCTCTGTCAACAAAATGAAATATTCTTGATTGCCTTTTGGTGAGCTCCAGTATCGTAGCAATAATGCTACAACTCCTGGGGCTTCCTGTCTCTCATTTTATCAACCCGGTAGTTCGTACAAACTTGGAAGCGACGGTGATGTATGCACAAGTACTAGCTCTTGTCGCAGCTGTCACTTGGTCAGCTGGCACAAGTCCGCTAGGGCTCAAGCCAACTTCTATGGGCTCTCAGAAGAAGCTTTATCAATGATGGACGAAAGCTAACTCAAAGAAGACTAATCTACTTGACAGAGATGAACTGAAAGCAAATCAAAGCATGTAAACCTAGGAAACCCTAATTTAACTAATCTAGCCTCTATAATGCAAATGACGTGAAGGAAACTTCTACCAATGCTGCTGCTACCTCTGATAAGTGAAAATGCATGAATCTAAACTACTTGCATCATAAAAGACATGTTTTTGTATTTTTCCTTTAAGTGGATGGGATGATTGTGATTGTGTGCTAATTAAGGGTTGGTTGTGCAGATGGGATGGAGAAGGAAGGAAAGCGTGGGACAGGTTGGGGAGGCTAGGTGAGGTCCCTATGGACTCTTAGCATCCATCCACAGAGGTTTTCCACATTTAGAAGCTCAGCAACCAAGTGAATGGCCTCCTACAGGATGTCTGCAGGGGATCCTACAGGATACTCAGAGGTTTCTACAGGATGTCTATAAACTGCTACAGGATGACCCACCGTGAAGGTTTGAAGTGATGGAGGAGTGATGGAATGGTAGGGAGAGATATGTGAGGTAGGGATAAGGCTGGTGATGGCTCAGAAGTGGAGGAATGAGATGGGAAGTGGGTGTAGGGAGGATGTTGAAGGTAAAGGGTTATGTTAATGAAAGGTTGGGAAACGAAGTTACGCGAGGAGTGAAAGACTTTGGGAGAGGACAGAACGAAGTGAAGGTCGAGGAGATATGTTTGCATGCATGATTAAGATGGAGGAGATGGTAATGGAACGAGAAAGAGGAGTGTAAATGAAACAAATGATTATGACTGTCACCAAACCGAAAATGCATCAACCTACATTACTTATGCCATGAATTCAATGAACAGAAATCCAAAACACGAAGAGAAATATGTGTGAGGCTGTGATGAAAGTATGTGTGCAGGTGTGGGTGACAAGGAAGCACCTAATCAAACCGTAATTGTATTGCAGCAATCATCAAACAAAGTAAAGCGTGTTTTTGGTGGCTAGTTATGGACTGCACCCCAATCTTCAAGAGAGATGGCAGTGAGCCTTAACAACCGTTTTGCTGGAGCTCCAATTGATAGCATCTATCCTCTGCTACACTAAGCAAGTGGAAACAACTACACCATAAGCAAAATCTATCCTACTCATAAGAAAACCAA
>APFE031310812.1:0-13564 GCA_000404065.3 Pinus taeda | reverse complement strand
TATTTATTTATTTATTTTATTTATTTATTTATTTATTCTTTATTTATTTATTTTTATGGAGGGATTGCCAAAACAAGGATGCAACAGTACTGGAGGAGTAGGAAGCTTTCCCGAAAGTAAAGGGAGGCATTTGGAAAAGAGGACGTGGATAGAGGGCCAGACATAGTTTCACTGCAGACGAAAAGATAAATATTGTACGATTACTATTTGCATTAATGGTTTATACTACAATGTCATTGTAATAGATATGGATAAACATGGACTACAATATGTGTTGTTATGTATATTTATGTGATGCAATTGTGAAGGGATATTTCCCTGATTTGTATATTGATTGTGGCTATGATTATGAATGGGTACATGTGTCTTATGCTTATATGAAAAAGTAAATAAGTTAATATCCTAAACAATAACAATCGCATAGTGTCTGAAGTTCAGAGTGGAGAAGAGCCACATAACAATGTTTCCTAAATGCTTAACTATATCATAAATGATTCAATAATTGAAGTTCAGGAACTTTATGATCTATTCCAATTTTAAACCATGATCATTTAGAAGAAGTGGGTTTTGAGACCCTTTGTATTAATGTTCAAATTTGTAAGAGAGACCCTTTGTTCGCCAGAGTTGGTAAATGTATACATCAAGGCATTTGTTTACAAATTTTTGTGTCGACAGGAGAACAATATGTGAAAGATCAAGGGAGTGCCCCGGGGTCGATCATGACATGTTGTCATACTTCCATATGATTTAGCCTTGCTTGTGCACAAGCCTCCATTCCTGCCATAGGGAATTTGCCAATGAGGGCCACGAGTCCCTACCAATAACCAAATGCTCCAGCTACCCATGAGTAGTCTGGAGGAACTGCTGAGAGAGTTTGTGAGGATTGTGGAACAACTGGTGCGTGGAAGGTGACGTGGAAGCCCATTGTAAGGTGGTGCTAGGATTTCGATAGATAAGAGATGCAAGAGTTCCTATTCCACGATGTGAGGAATTCCCTACCTGAAGGTAGGTAAGGCCTGTGATATAGTAACCCCTTAATGTAGCTATCATGCAAGCTCATAAGGGGTAACACTGTGGAAGATATTAGTATGACTTCAATGGAGTGGTGAGCTCCTAATGTATATCTAGAATTCGAATGGATTCCTGAGAGAAGGCCATAGTCGAGAGGATTAGCTCGAGATAGTTTGTGCAATAGTAGACTTGGTCTCTAGGGAAAGCACAAAAGTATCCACTGAAGGCTTTGCGTGGTGCATAGCCAAAGAGCCATTACCCAAACATTTGTAAATAATAAGGAAGGGCATTTACTGTGGAGTAAAGGGTTGAAAACTAAAACTTAAAAAAAGGATTGGATAAGGCTTATCCTGTTGCAGTTAGGAAATATTCTTATTGGAGTAGTGGGATTCTCCTCTTGCACAATTGGACACCAGATGTGGATTATTTGTGGGGACCACATATCCATGTGGATAACTAAGAGATCGAAGGACAAATTAATACTTGGATAATAGCATAAGAAAAGCGGTGTTGACTGCAACTTAGTTGGAGGTGGGGAGATTGGGTCGTATGCATAGTGGAAGGAAATGCGAGTGATATGGTTAACCGCCTAGGTTGAAGGTTGGGAGTTAAGTGGTGAGAGAGACCCCAAGATACAAGCTTCAAGATGAATCGACTGTGACTAGGTTGGGAAGTCGACTTCTTGTGCTAGTTCTGTGTATAAGAATTCTTTTCGTAGAACTTTGGGCACACTCAGTGTCAAACCCAGGTTCAACATGAAACCAAGTGTCACAAGCATAACTTTTTCATGAACATATTGACACACATACATTACAACAAACAATCATGCAACACAAACTAATGGAATGTATCCTCCTGGGGAAACTTGTAGAACATTGCTTAAAAGAATAGTAACTCCATTGTGCCATATACAATGATAAAAATTATAAGAAGAAATAGAAGAGTTTGCTATATTATAAGCATTACCAATGTCAACAATGATGAAGTGACAATTATGACTGCAACAGTCTCTATGTTTGGATCCAATTTACACAAGGAATTGTTGGCAGGTGGAAAAAAACCTCCAGCAACAAGTGATTATTTGGGAAATCAAAGTTATAATTAGATTTTTGTTTTGTTTGGTATGGTCGTATATCCCGTATAACAAAGGCCTCGTTTCCTATCTAAAACTGAAATTAAACTAAGAAAAACTATAATTAATTTAAGAAAAAATATGTAATATATTCTAATAATTTACAGAATATGAACACAATCTACTACAATGATTTAACCAATCTAAAAAACAACAATTAAAGGATTTAAATGAGCATAATACCACACGAAATATCATGATATTTAAAATCCTAATCGGAATTGAATTCAGAAAACTAAACAGATAAGTTTTGGCCGAAGATTTAAATAGAAACTTCGAAAATATTTTAGGTTTTCATTATATTCAAACAATTTTTTTGGTATATTCTGAAATATGTATGCATGAACAATTTTAAAGTAAATAAATAAAAAATTATATCTCGTAGACAAGAGAAAATATTCCTATATTTGAATACTAGATTGCAATGATCAACCAATAATAAGTAAATTAACAATTTTTTGTTTCCTGATGATAAAAGGATGTACATTGTAACATTGTCATAAGGAATCTTAAACAAAATGATCGAATATTCATTCAAATATCAGATAGCACAAATCATAAATTAATGTTAGAGGCATTTATTAAGTAATTAAAATGATGTACTGACATAAATCTCATAGCTCATCACACATTAACATTGAAAATGGTTTTCAAAAAGTTGGTAATTCAAAATTGATTAAAATGATTCAAGCCCATAGTCTTCATTGGTTCGCGACCCTTTGCACTAACGCATAAGGGTCTATAAAAAATAATAAAATAAGTCTTGAAACAAGAAAATCAACAGATTTTCTGAAAGTAAATACTTAATTCTAAAAATAAGAATTCTATGTTCGTTCAATTGATATCTAGTAGACAAGCAGACATCCTTTCCTCATCTTTAGAATTTTTGTAATTGAGACTAAGTAGTAGATGAGGTGCATGTACTTCGAAATAGGTTGCCCATTTTGAATATATCTAGTTCGCTGTAGAGAAATAAATGGAAGGAAAATAATTGATGTTGATATGGAAGCTCACAATCAATTCTTTGACCTTTTTCTTCTTCTTATGATACTTGACCTCAAACTTGGCAGTAAGCTTGATTTATTCAAAATGAAGTTGCAGATATTTTTGGAAAGTTTGTTGTTTCCAAACTTTAATGCTTTTTATTTCTACCTATTCCTTAGCAACAAGATATTTTGTAGGTTATTTTAATTCTCTTGGAACTACTTCCAAATGAAGTTGCAGATATTTTTGGAAAGTTTGTTGTTTCCAAACTTTAATGCTTTTTATTTCTACCTATTCCTTGGCAACAAGATATTTTGTAGGTTATTTTAATTCTCTTGGAACTACTTCCTTTAATGACTTGGCACCTGATAAGTCAAATTCTTCTATAAAGTCTATTCCTTTTTCCCAAATTGTTAAACATTTCTCATATGTTGTTTGTATGCATGCTTTGATTTCCTTTTCCTCTTTCTCCTTGTGACTTAAGGATGCAAGCATCAATCTTTTATATGTCTTGAAAACTTTTGGGAATCCATCATATTGAAATTTGTTTTCCTAGTCAAGAATAAATAGAAAATTGTTTCTAATTTATTTGTATGCTTCTACCAATGAATCAATTCTTTCATTTAAATATTTAATTTCTTGATAAAATATTTAGATTTTATCCATATTTTTATAGAAGTTTGATTGATTCTTCCTTAAAATTAGACAAATTTGTAAAGCTTGTTCCTTCAAAAAATCCAGACTCTATGTTGCTTGTTGATTCTAATTGAGTTCATATTTAAGAGATTTAGTTTTCTCCTTCAAAGCTGTGACCATAATCTTAGATTTTTTTTCTACTTCCTGCCTCCAGATGCGAGTTTGATCTTCAAGAAATTTTATCAATTCTTGAATTTCCTCTTCATATTTTGCATTTGCTTCTTTCAATTCTTTCTGAAAATTCTGCTGTAGGTTTTCCATTTCAACAACAAATCCTTGAACTAAAGTTGCAAAATTCCTTCGCCAATTTTCTTTATTGAACAATTTATTTTTCTTCAATTTTTCCTCCAAATATTTAATTTTCTGCAAATTGTTATCATATGAAGCTGCAAGCTCATTCAAATGATATTTATTGTAATTAACAAAATCTCATAAAGGTTGAGAGGATTCTTAAACTTTTTCTTTTACATCTCCCTAAGCCTTCTAGCTGAATTCAGATATAGTCTCCAAAGTATCATGTTTCCTCTTCTTTGTTCTTGTTACAACTGATTTTGTTTGAGTATTAAAATAATAATCTATGAATGAAGGGATTATATCTGCAACTAGATCTAACTCAAAAATTGGTTTAAACAAAAATGTTTCCCAAGGAATCTTAGTAGAAATGGGTGTTATTAATGCTTGAGGAGATGTGGTAGATATAGTATCCATCTTGTTATATGATTCCATTTTTTCCTCATTTTCCTTGGTGGTGGTTTCACTAGATACTTGTTTTTCTTTCTCTTTATTTGCTTCCATTTCTTTGACTTTTGTAGTTTTTGGTTTCTTTTGATATGTTTTCTCAGGAGAATTAATCAAATCATATCTTGTTCAATTTTTTTTCTTTTTTTTGGAGCCTTTGTTATTCCTGTACTTTCCTGCTTCTCTTTTAGATTTGGTATTGCTGTGACTTTGGCTTCTTTACATGTAACAACAAATTCTTCTATTTCTTCAATTTCTATCCCTTGTTCCTTATGAGAAACAATAGAAGGATATGAAGTGAGTTGGATGAAATTAAACTGGAAAAATTCAGTAGACTTTAACTGTTCGAATGAAATGTTAAGATGGAAAGCCTTTTCCTTTAGGAAAATTTTGAGTAGTCTTTCCCTAAACTCTTGCAATTGTTGCCTTGTTTCACTATTTAAGAGTTTTCCTCTTTCAACAACCTACTGAAAATCATCAATGTTTATAAAAATCTCATCAAAAGGGGGTTTCTAATGAATACCTTTTTTTATATAACTGACTATTATATAATAAATGTCATTGATTCCTCTAGGATCGTAGTCATAATGAGACAAAGGAAATAACCAAACTTCCTGAAGCTCTTCGACTTCTTTGAATCAGTGCCTTTTGTCTCAGAGATTGATTTCACCAAACTTGATTGGAAAATTAAGCCAATGTCTCTTTTGCAGCTTACTCAACCTTTTGGCTTGCCCACTGAAAACAACGTGATTAGTCACTTCTCTCAAAGAAAGTATTTCTGGGTTATATCGTGGCAAAAGGTGGGGACTAACTTCACTTCCAAAAACTCTAACGTGGGAAAATAATTCCTCAACAAACTAGTCACCTATTGATTCTAGGCCTTCTTTCAAACTTTGACTTATTTCGGGAGGTATCATTCCAAACAAGATTTCATGGAAAGGAATCAAAACATAATGACAAATATCATAAAAATGGTATTTAAAATTACATTCTCATAGAATAGGAGCATAATTTTGAATAGGTATTTGTTGGTCAGACGAGTAATTCAGTTTCATGAGTGGGAATGGAACCGAGGCAATAACAATATCTATCAAATAGGTAGACATACATAAAAAGTATTTGAATATGGGGGGAGATGATAATGATAGTTTTAATGAATCTATGATATTCTGCAGAAAGATGTCAACCTAGTTTAGGCATTTTCTCTCACTCAAAATTCCATGGATTATTGACATCCATTTAATTTTGTAATGCTCGTGATCTTGTTCCCCATATAATCTGGTTAACATTTTAATAAGAAATATAACAGGCTTCTTAGAAATATCTATGGGATATTCCTTTTTTGGTTTGAGCTTGAAACCTTTCTCTTCTTCTCTCAAACAGTCTTCAATTACTATATCATAATTCTCTTGACATTTCTTCAAGATAGTACTTTGAAACTTATTAAGCAAGATAAGCATGTACATGGCCGATAAGACTTCAATTTTCTACGAAGCTATGACAATTTCTTGATGGTCTAATATTGCTCAGCTTTTAACATCAGTGTGAGAGAAAATCCATGAAACCATGCCATAATAGGGAAACTTTCTGACCCTAGTTGCGACTTTATGTAACTATATTTCTCTAATTTCTGCAAACCGATTTTTCTTTGTTTCAATAGTTCTTGTGTTTTCTAACCATTCTCTTTGCTCAAAGAATTCAAATATCTCCTTCTAGCTCACTGTACCATCTTTTTGTGTTTTGTAAGTTGAATATGAGATGAGCAATGCATCGAATTTGATTTTCTCTGGTAGTTGATTATCCATCCCTTTAATATTTTCCCTAATTTGCTCCATTTGTTGCTTGGTTATTGCATGTTTTCCCCTTTTTCCCATTTTATGACCTGTAAATAGTAACAGAGCATATATAAGTTTTGATTATTTAAAATTTGAAATTGAATTTAGGAATTTCTAAAAAAAAATAACATTGTGCTTACACATTTTTTTCGAAACTAGTACTATGTTTTCTTAATTCAATTCTTCTTCGAACAAGACTTAAGAAAAGAGCATGCAACTAGAAAACCCTAAAATATTAAATTTTCCACTAGAGATTTTCCCTTTTCCCCCATTTTATGACCTGTAAATAGTAACATAGCATATATAAGTTTTTCTTATTTAAAATTTGAAATTGGATTCAAGAATTTCTAAAAAAAATAACAATATGCTTACACATTTTTTTTTGAAACTGGTACCGTGTTTCCTTAATTCAATTCTTCTTTGAACAAGACTTAAGAAAAGAGCATGCAGGCAGAACACCCTAAAATCTTAAAATTTTGTTTAGAAATATGAGAAAATCACAATTGAACGTGCTCATTAATTTCTTGTAAATAAGCCAATTGTTTTTCTTTTCGTGAATCAAGAAGGCATTAGAAAATTTATTAATGATTTAACAAATAATCAATTGAACGTGAAACGGAAAAAATTGAAAATCTTTATCAAAAAGAAATCTGCGCACAATTCAAGAAAACAATATTTTATTCTGACGATCATACACTTGGGATGTTGGGAAGTGAGGCATTTTTTTATTTTATGACTGATTTTTTCTATCCCGACTCCAACTATACCATGTTTAGGTCTTGTCTTTAGGTCAGTTAGTCAGGCAGTCGGGCAGTCGGGTGGACTATTTATAAAAAATTCGGTAGTCGATGAGACTTGGTAGTCAGGTGGTCGGGTGATCAGGAGGTTATAATTTTATTTACAAAACATCTACGAATCCAACTTCCGAGTCAAGCTTTCAAAAAAAAGAAAATTTTATTTAAGGGCTTTTGTTTTTATTCGTTTTCCGATGTATAAAACAAAAGAGGGTTTTGTAAACCTGAGAAACAATGGTGATACACTTGAATAAGTAGTTATGTATGTCAAGTTTAAATTAATAATTTAAATTAAATGAAGTTTTAATAAATTTCTTCTAAATTGTGATCTATCACCGAGATACTTGATAAAGTGTCAATGGTACCAACAATTGGACTAGAAGTACTAATGAAGGTAATGAAACCTCTATGAAATAAGAGTCAAATAATACATTTATTTGTATTTATTATAATCTTCTAAGTCAATCATAATCTAAAATTATAAACACGAATTTTAGGATTTTAATATTGGTCAAAATTTTATGTACTTCGCGTTATAATAATCTCTCTCTGAAAATTCAGATATCTCTTTTAGTTGGATTAGAAACATCGACTTACTGCTAGCAAGTGTTCATAGCTTTGATGGGTCTGTTCATTTTCCTTTTGATGTAAAACTTCATGTTCTCACTTTTTAACTTAAAACTTCATGTTCTCACTTTTTAACTTATGATTGATTTTGACATTTATCATATATAGCGAAGTCACACAAGAAAGGTTTTTAAAGACACTTGCTCTGATAGAAAAAGCTTTCATGGATTAAAATAAACTCAAATTATGTAACATATTATACATTTGTTTGAGACGATTTGGCTTATTTCTTAAAATTATTTGAAGATGATGGAACATAAAATAGCCAATCTATCATTTTCCATACTATCGGAAGTTTAAGAAAGAGTAAATAATATTAAGTACTTTTTAAATTATATATTTTAAGAATTAATTGTCCTTTAATTTGAACTATTATTATAATATAAGATAATATCTGAGTAAAAATATTCTTTCGGATAAGGATGTATCATTAATTTGTAATTCTACAACTAAACAAATAAATTTAAAGAAATAATATGTATAAAACTTTGAAAACAAAAATAAAAATAAAAATAATAAAAAAAATATTTTTAAATGATACGAACATCCTTATTAAAATGAATATTTACATTTTTTCTTGGGAGATTTTGATTTATTAAAAATATATTTTCAACATTTTCCCATTTATAGGCAAATTTTCTACTTAGCTTTAATGTTTGAAGAATATAAGTTGATGGACCAAGCTTGGATAACATTTGAAAAAGAGCAATCCAAATATTTTGAAACTTAGAATGCTTAGCTTTCTCTTTATGGCTTTTATCCCATTTGAGAACTAGGTTACCAACAACAAATTCTCTATGGGCTGAAGCTAACTTGCTCTGGTAGCAAATTATCCATCTCGTTAATCTTTTACCTAATTTTCTTTATTTGTTGGCTTGCTGGTGGAGTTTTTTTGTTTTTTCACATTTAATGGTTTGTGAACAATAACAAAGTATATATATTTTTCCTTATTTAAAATTTGAAATTAAGTTCAGGATTTTGTAAAATGATATTCTGGTTACACATAATTTTTTAAAACTGCTACTATATTTCCTTAATTTAATGTTTCTTTGAACCAGACTTAAGAGAACAACAAGTAGGGAGAACGCTCTAAAATCTTAAAATATTGTTTAAAAATACGAGAAAAATGAAATTAAACGTGTTCATTAATTTCTTATAGGCAGGCCAACTGTTTTTCTTTTTATGAATCTAGAAAGCATGAGGAAATTTGTCATTTATTTAACAAAGAATCAATTGAATGTAAAACAAACAAAAAAAATGAAAATCTATATAAAAAAGCGCACTGCATGCAAATCAAGGAAAAAATATTTCATTTTGATGATCGTACAATCGAGCATTTTTCTTTTTATTTTATTATTGAGTTATTCTATCTTGACCCCAACTATAGCATAGTCACGTGTTCTCATTAGGTCGGTAGTTGGACAGTCGGACAATCCAGCGTTCGGGCGATTAGGTAAATTATTTATAAAAAAAATCGTAGCTAGGCATACATGATAGTTGAGTGGTTGGAAGGTCGGGTAGTCAAGAGGTTATAATTTAATTGTAAAAACATTTATGGATCTGACCTTCAACTTAAGTCTTCAAAAAGAAAAAAATTGTTTAGGGCCTTTTGTCTTTATTCATTTTGTGATGCACAAAAGAAAAAAGGGTTCTTAAAAACTCGACAACATCAATGAAAATTATTTCGTCAATTTTTAAATTAAATGTTTCATATAAAAAAAATTCAAAACATGGGTCATCAAATGAATGATCATTGAATTTTGATTTCGAAGAAAAAACAACACTAGTAGTAATACAGATCCATTCTATCCCTCTTGCATTCAACTAATTTATGCTAATCTCTCAAGTACATATGAGAATGAAAAATGACTCAGATATGCAATCACAACTTTCGTTCTTGCATGCTACCTACTTAACATTAGCAATAAAGACTGGATTTGTTAATGTCTAAATATTTTTTTGCAATCTACTTAGTTGAAGCTAGTAATGAAGACTAGGTTTGGTAGTTTATAAATAATTGTTTGCATGTGACATAGTTAATGTTACCAATAACGATTGTGTTTGATAGTCTATAAGAAAATTCTTCAAGAAGTTGGAAGCATGCTATAAACCTGTTATGGATAGAATTATTCCTCCAAGTAAAATACAAGGTTGTTTCAATTTTCTTCTGAAGTAATCAAAGATATTTTTGGGATAGAAAGATTTGAATATGCTTGTATCATGCCTGGTGATATTCTAGATGCCAATGAAGACAATAAATAATAACCAGATCTAGGTGGATATTGGTGACCACCCGCCTTTTCCACTTGGACCCCCACCATTATTTCTTTTCAATTTTCTTAATTGTAGCATAACTTACTATGTTTGGTAGTTTTAGGGTCCTAAACTTCCAGATCCATTTTGAGAAACTAAAAGTTGTTTTTAGGGAAAATGGAGAGACCAAAAAAGTCTCAATCTATTATATAAAAAAAAAATTGGCTTCCTCTTCGAGATCTTTGAAACGAAGTATTATGATAGCCAAACGGAGATCGTATGCCAAAGTTATGACCCCGGGAAGTTGATGTAGCAATTTACCCAAACGGGGCCCACAATTTTGTCGCTTCATCTCCTAGGCTTTGGTTTTTGGATGTTTAGGGTTTTCCATTGTTTCTCAATAATAAATAGCCCTTTGAACCTCATTGTAACATGGTTCAGAGGCATGTAGTCGCCACATCTCTTCTTAGAGATAAGTTACCATCATCCAAGCTAGTTTATTTCCATTTATGATTGTAAGCACATTTCAGTTATTTGATATTAATGAAATGAAATGTTATTTTTGATGCATCTATGTATTTATGGTTATATATATGTTTTGTTGCATTTCTGTTTAAGTTTAGATCAGTGGTATCAAAGTCGTTTTCTCTTTCTCTGTTTTTTGTTTGCATGTCCCTAACAAGGACAAGATATAAGAAGTTAGGGCTCAAACTAGTCAAGCCTTTGCAAGACTAGCCTCACAAATCCTAAAGACCTCCCCTGGCAGAAGAGAAGAAAGATGAGGGGGCATGAGATCCTTTCAAAATATTTCTCGAAGAAGCCCTCAAGCGACAAAGGAATGCGACGATAGAACACTTTTCCCAGATCCTTCAGTGGCTACCCAAAGGCGACGTATCTTCTTCCAGCAACCACCCTAAAAGTGCCACACCCTTTAAGGTACAATTTAACTTTGATATCCCCATATTTGAAGGTCAGATAGATGCAAACACCATAGATAAATAATTAAATATGGGAGAAGGATATTTGTATGTTCATGATTTTTCGAGTCAGGAAGAGATTAATTTTGCACTTCTTAAAGCCGCCCCCCACATCAAGGACTGGTGGGAAACCTAATATGAGAAGAAGGATGAAAGTACACCCTCACTATTTTCAACTACACCCACTTGGGATTCATTTCGGGATGCCATCAAGGAGCGGTACTACCCTGTGGGGAGCTATGAGGATAAATACATAAAGTAGACCACGTTGTGGCACGGAAGGGAACAAGATGTGCCAGACTTTATAGATGTTTTTCATACCCTTCACATGAAGTTGGGTATCAAGGATTCTGAGTGACATTTGGTACTCAAGTACCATGGTTGTCTACACAGATACATCTAGGACGAGATCGATTTCCTAGACATCTCCTCACTTGACACGGTGTACCGATACACTAAGAAGATTGCACAGAAATTTAAACAGAAGAAATGAGACTTTGGATCTTTGAATCTGAAGCAATGTAAAGGTGCCCCTAAACCATAGAACAAAGGAAAAATCCAAGGCAGGGTGACCCAGGACAACCCATCGAAACTGCAAGCAAAGAACAACAACCCAAAGACAAAAAAGGACACGGGAAAATGGTGAGAGGTCCATAAGAGCTCCACTCAAAACAGAAGTGAGTGTCAGACCACGTAATGACTAGTGGCCAAGTTGAAGGCTTCTGAATCATATGCATGCTCTGAATCTAAGTCAAAACCCAACAAGGGGAATGACAAAGGGAAGCATATCATGGACGGGAAGCCCAATGCCACTGTGGCCACCACCAAGATCCAGAAGGACGAGCCCGAAGATCCAAAGGAAGGGGAATGCCTCTTCCACTCATAGATGTGGGTGAAGGGTTCTCCACTGCAGTTCATAGTCAACGACAGAAGCCAAAAGAAACTCATTTCTATAGAGGCCATGAAGCGGCTTGGTCTACCGACTACAATATATCCGTAGTTGTCCACCATCTGGTGGTTTCACCAAGGACAAGATCTCCATGTCAGCCAGTAGTGTTGCCTTCCCTAAAGCATCAAGCCCTTCATGGATGAGGTACTGTGTGATGTTGCTCCTCTTGAGGTTTGTGATGAGTTATTAGGGCAACCATACCTATGGAAGTGAAATGTTCTATATCAGCCTAGACCTCGCTCTATTATTATTACTTTGGGCATCAAGTGGTACAAGATACTAGAGGTAGCCCCCCCTACCACGATCTCTTTGATCTCTGCAAAGAAATGTAGTAAGATAATTTCACAGACCAAGAAATTTGTTTTCCTTATGATTTACCCTCAGGGAAAGAATAATATTGGGTCCATAGCTGCTAAATAGTGCTCCTCCACACAACAGAAACATAAGGAAAAGGTCATGGAGGAGTACAGGGACATTTTTGCCTCACCTATGGGGGTACCTCTGCACTGTTAGGTCAAGCAGTCCATCGATCTGAACCTAGGTGTGCCACTACCCAATGGACTGGTCTATTGACGCTTTGTTCTAGAGAACGATGAGATCAAGAGGCGGATTTAGGAGTTGTTGCAGAAAGGGAACACCAAGCCAAGCTCATCACCTTGTGGGAGCCCAATTGTGTTGGTACAGAAGAAGGGCAGGACCTGGAGACTCTGTATTGACTATTAGACGTTGACCAATATCATTGTCTGGAATAGGTACCCAATCCCATGAATTGATGACATTCTAGACTAGCTCAAGGGGGGGAAATATTTTAGCAAGATTGACTTGAGGTCTAACTATTACCATGTTCCTATTGAGCCCTATGATGTGTGGAAGACTGCCTTCAAATCCAAGGAGGCTAGTTTCGAATGGTTGGTCATGCATTTCGGGTTGACGAATGTCCCCACAACCTTCATGATGTTGATGGACGACATCTTGCGACCAAATGCATTCATGGTGGTGTATTTATATGAAATATTGATCTTTAGCTAGTTTTGGGAAAAGCACCTCCACCATATTTGACAAGTCCTTCAAACCCCGTGACAACGCAAGTTGTGTGCCAATCTATAGAAACACACTTTTAACATGACCTAGGTTCAATATCTGGGGTAGATCATTGATGAGAAGGGTGTGCATGTGGACCCAACAAAGATATAAGTCATTCGGGAATGGTTAGCCCCAACCACTCTAATAGATCTTCGCATCTTTCTGGGCCTTGCCAATTTCTGCCACATGTTTGTGTTGGGGTTCTCTCATATGACTTGGCCTTTATGTTAAGTCACTAAGGGTGGAGCGAAAGAAAAATTATTTTGGTCTGATACCCAGCATAGGGTATTTTCTGAGTTGAAGCAGCACTATTGCTTTGCACCAATGCTCACATTGTCAGACTTGAAACAACCATTTAAGATTGAGACAGATGCCTCTGACTATGATATTGGTGCAATTCTTACTCAACAAGGGAATCTGGTGGGTTACCATAGTGAGACACTTTCAAAAACAGTCTAAAAGTATCCCACTTATTAAAAAGAAAT
>APFE031310803.1:115628-152871 GCA_000404065.3 Pinus taeda | reverse complement strand
TTCGACTATGTAGGAGGAACTCCCAAATACACAGTGGTTTCTCCTAAAGAATGGGATTGGATGCAGAAAATCCCTGAATTTGATCTCTCTTTTGCAGGCCTTATAGTCTTTATGTACTTACCCTCAATATTAAATATAAATAAAGGCTGATTTTGAAGATTGGATATATAATAAAGGTTGTTTGGATATTCCGATATTTTATTTTCATTTGTGATCAATTCATGAGCAAAATGTGATGTAAATTAAATCTAAATGTTAAGTTTTAATAAATTATAATGTATATTTATGCTTAGATTATCACATATATATTTAAATATTTTCAGTATATATATATATATATATATTTGCGTTTCCCCGTTTCCAAAATTTGGGGAGGTCGCGTTTCGTATCGCTTTCCGTTTCGGAAACTTGTATCCATTTCCCCGTTTCGTGCAACTTAGCACTAGTCCCATATTATTCTCTAGATTAAGATTATGCCCAAAAATGTCTTCGCAGGTGGAATTTGAAAATGTTACTAGGAGCATCGAGAAATTGGCGCTTCTCGAAGAGTGGTTGTTAGCAAAGGCAGCAAGAAGAAACAGTAGTTGCTAACTCGAGGATGAAGGAAATAAGAGGAGCATGATTGTTGAACAAAATGCTTGTAGCAATACTGCAAAGACGAAGATGGGTGGCAGAGGTAGTGATGAGATGAGAGAGAACATACCCTTGGAGGAGGGAGTTCACCTAGGTACATTCCAAACAGTTGAGCATGAGGCTAATGGCATGTAGGAAGAGCACTAGGATACACCTAATGTGACGTAGGAATCACCTCTGTTGGAGTTTCCTTTGTTAGCCCCAGTAGATAGATTGGAGGAGGCAGTTGAGCACACATCCGTTAATGAGGTATCCATTGATGAGGCATCCCGGTCTATGACAGAGCTTCAAAATGACAACCACCTCCAACTGACTGATGAGCATGTCTTGCATGTTGGGTTGTCTATGGAGGAGCAGTTGGAGGCTCATTTAAAGCCCATGATGGAGGAGGATGTGCAACCATCCTTTGGTCTAGCCACTGATGAGGGGCAACATAGAGACCACATGTTGGGATTCCAACACAGTTCGCTTTAGAGGCGCACTGACAGGATCTACAACATTATCAGCCCACCCCTATGCATTGGATTGAGAGAGGCGGAGTGGACTAGACTCATGGAGATGGTCATAGTTTGGAGTAAAGCTCTCTGGGAGCTCTTAGACACCGAGGGCACTGGAGGCCCAGGTTGGCATTGGGATCTAGGTGGAGCTCCCTTTCTGATATCAGGCATGTAGGGTGGCTATTACATTGATGAGGTAGTTGACCCAATGACTGAGCACATACATTCCCTAGGGGAATTCTAGTCGGCATTAGGGGACAGGCAGTTTGTAAGGAGGCTCCATGGATTGTTGGCACATTGGTTGTGCATGGGGTCGCAAGATGATTAGCATTCTCTAGCAGGAGCTGGTGGGAGGAGGTGGCATGGGTAGGCCACCAGACCGGGAATTATATGGAGATGATGTTCTCCCATTAGGGTATTGGGAACAAGAGTCGTCGAGGATCAGCACCGCAGAGATATCCCCTCTAGTAGTTGTGGAGTTAGGTCGTTCAAGTCTACCAAGGAATATGAGGAGGTGTAGATCACTTTGTGGCAGGTGTACTACCAACATGGTGGTTGCATGGGCATGTATGGGATTCCCTATGGTACATGGGGGCATGGCATTAAGCGTTGGTATCCATGGGTGCATGGAGTTGTGCCACGGAGTTCAGTGCTATACAGAGGAGTGTAGGGGTACGTACTTGTGTGCAACTGAGCAAGATGATGCACAATAGGTTGTCAGAGTGTTGCTGCCAGAGAGATATCTTGACGCGGGCATCAGGCACACCATTAGGTTTGGCACACTCAGATTTGGAGAGTGAGTTGATCACAGGGCCGATCGTGAGCTTCCATCTATCACTCTCCAGCATTGCACATTGACACAGGGGACTTGGATATTATCTCTTGATGCTCTCATGAAGAACAACAGGACCCATGAGGTTCATCTGAGACAGCTGGACGGGACACAGTGCATTGGGAGAGAGGCTTTCCAATTGTGGCATATGGTTGGGAGGCGAGTTGGGGGATGCAGGCTTGGGGGTAGTCCGATCTCCTATAGAGGTAGCACTTGCACCACCCTTGGGCCCACATTCAGGGTGATACATGATCCCCTTTTGGTGAGACGTTTTCAGGTGTCTCTGGAGCATCTACAGTGGTTGGTGGACCTTGCTTACCAGCATATGTTTAGACTCTACGCAACATTGGGGAGCACTTTTAGGAGGTAGGACGATAGATCCCATTGTGTGTATGGCCAATGCAGGACTTTGTCGCACGCACCATATTGGTTCGTGACATATGGAGTTCATATATTGATGGCACGCAGGGATCTGAGACGTGGTACAGGTTGATTCCATCTGTTCTCTGGACTATGCTATAGTGGTTCTGGCTATGGGATTCAGGAGTTCGGTTGGTCGATTGGACAATTTGCTTCATGGTGAGCGGGACCAGGACGGGGGATGACCCAACTCACCCTTGGTTTGACATGTGGGGGAGCGTGGAGGCTTTGATCACATGGCAAGGTTGGTTTTCCTTGTTATTGCTATGGATCAGGGTGAGTGTTGGATGGGTAGGAGGTGACATCATGGAGGTGCTTGGTCTAGATGTGTTGGGACTTCATAAATGTTTTGCCATGAGGTCCCAAGAGAGGTGGATACAACCTGAGCATGAGGGGTAGATTGTCATGATTAGAGTTGCGCAGCGACAACATAGTGGCACCCTTTTTAGATTAGCGTGGGATTCAGGCATCATAGGACTTGGTAGTACAACTACCCTTGGGGATGAGTTGATTTCTACAGGGGAAGATCATTTAGATCTTCCATTGGGTTTTGGTGACTCGATGATGGCATGGGGGACGTCATTAGCATGGTAGGTGGGCCAGCAGGATGATATCAGGAGAAGCTCACGTGAGCTAGACACTATCTCTACAGGGATTGGGTCGTATCTTTGAGAGTATACTCCTGGAGTGCATGGGATGGCCTACGTGGTAGGACAACTTCACGAGGAGTTGGGCATAGTGCCACATTATCATGATCCCCTACTCATTGATGGTATACAGGGGACTTTTGGTACTTATACCATAGTGAGTAGAGCGGGGGGAGCTTCAGGTGGGACAAGATGGCTTGGGATCATGGTATTGAGGGATTCTTTCATGTCAAGACAATGCAAAGGTTAGGGACGAACCAGTGGTGCATTTGGGACCCTAGCACATTTTTGTAGCGAAAATGGGAGCAACAACTAGAGAGAGCATTGTTCGACAGTTGCTTGAAGACAAGCAATGTTTTGGCAGGGAGGACTGTGATATTCCCACTTAGCAATATTGATAAGGGAAATATCAATCTTGGCCAATTTTGTCTTATTTCATGTTTGCACTTAGGAGATGTGGGTTCAGAGGTCCCACATGAATTTTGGGATTTAGTGGGGGCCCAAACATTAGGAAGGAAGATAACAATTTCGCCTATAGTGGAGCGTGGGGGCCACCCCATGGAGAATTACGGCCCACATGTGGAAGACACTCATTGGAGCGAAGTTGGCGGGGAAAGTTGAGCTGGGCCCACATGGGCATCTTTGAGGCTATTTGATAAATAGAGCAAGAGACACTCATTTGGGTCATTCACCTATTTAGAAATTGTGTCTTTGACATAGCACGCTTGAGCTGAAGCCAAGTCTGCAGTGATGTTTAGCACACGAGTGTCTCCTAGCGGAGATCTTAACCCTTTCTTCGGTGGACTTCGAGTGCCAACCCAAGGAGGGAGTTCTACTTGGTCCCAAGTCATACCAGCATCAGTGAGTTAAGTTACAACAACAATAAGTTGAGTTACAATAGTAGAAAACGTAGTAGCAAAGAGGTCGAGTTATAGCAGCCAAGAAAGTAGCATCAGGAACGCCAAGTTACAGCAGCAGGGGAGTAATAGCAGGGAGGCTGAGTTACAGCGGCAGGGGAGTAACAACAACGAAGCCGAGTTACAACAGCATGGAAAGTTGTAGCAGCGTAGGGACTGTGCAGTTCTTGTAGGAGGCACGTTGGAAGGTTGAGGAGCGAAGAGAGATAGGGGCTGAAACTTGAGGTGGAGTCTAGGGAAGTGTTGTGGGGGATTTTCCAACATTTTGGAGGAGCAACAAATGCAACATCTGCTACAGGCTACATCTTTTGGTTGTGGAGGAGGGCTAAGTATTTGGGGTCAATTTTGGAGCGTCAAAACTAGGAAAAACCCTTTCTGGGTTTTTGACAAGGACCTCAAAAATAATTTGGCAGAATTTTCTAAGCAAATTTGAGGGGTCAAAAAGGGGTCCCAATTTAGCCAGCAGCTAGAGCAGCTAGGGGAAATAGGGCTGAATTTTCGAAGTCAAGCATTGGCCAATTCCTTCGTGGGTTATTCTGGGTATTTGGTGGAGAGGTAGGGATTAATTTTCTAGAATTTTCCGAGCATTGGAGAGGGACCTATCAGCAGATACATTTAGCTAGCATCGTATTTCTAGGCATCTTCAACGCAGAGCTTGAACAACATAGAAACATTTTGGTGGAGGGTGTCTTATTTGTTATTTGGGACTTTGTTAGCTTGCCTTGAGCAAGCTCAGGTGCATTCCTTCCAGCACTTTATTGTACACCCATCTTTATTAATAAAAAAGCTCAACAATGCAATTTTTGGTGCAATTTTATTGTCTAATTGTGTGTTCACTGTTTATGGTGTTTTTGTCTATGTTTGCTTTGCATATTTATTGTTAATTTTCCTTGGGGATATTACACAGTAACATACAAATTATAACTACTCTGGTTTGGGTATGACGCAGGGTCTACACCACCATTGGAAACTCTATAAACTCCAACAGATCGCTGCCTTAGGAAAAACAAAGCAATCATACAAGTTGAACATAGAATTACACTATCAACATATTGGTTCTTCTCTCTTATGTAAACCCTCTCTGAATTGGCACTTCAATTACCTTAGAGAGAAACTTGTTGATAACACACTTTAATCAACAATATGAGCAAGACCAATGTAGCGGAAATCACGATTTTTCCCCTAGAAAGATTAAATCTACCGATTAAATTGACAATTTTTTCATTTTGATAAAATCACGATTAATGTAATTTTCCCATACAATCTTAATTTTTGTATTTTTTAATTTTATTTTTAATTTTTTGTATTTTTTTTTTTTTTGCTGATTTTTTGCTGATTTTTACCGATTTTATCTCGATTTTTACGATTTTTTCTTTTCTTGGACCCTCGTTGATTTAATCTTGATCACGATTATTGCAACATTGAGCAAGACTAAGATAAAATCATGCATGGTGATAGAAAGCAAAGAAGTTGAAGCTGAAATCTCCAAAGTTTGTAAGCTTCTTATGTGGATAGTTGAATCTCTGAAATGCAACATGGAACTGAAAAGTCACTTGGACTCTCTAATGTACATTTGAATTTTGAATCCAAGAGGATGGAGGTTGATTCAGTGCACTTAAAATTGAGAGAGCAGTGAGTGAATTTAGAGAGATATACTACACAGTACAGAACAGTTTGATAGTAGAATTTACATAATTCCTGGATACTCAACTAGCCGTGAGCGTGATAATGAGATGTTTTTACAAGATAATAGGGCATGGCATATATCTTCAGGTTATTGAAGTAAATGTGTGCGTGACAAATGGGCCAGGTTTTCAATTGTTAGGATTCTAATGGGCGTGATGATGGTCTAGGGATCATAACTTACAACAAAGAAGGAATCCAAGATGGTATGAAGGTGTGTGGTGCCACTGTCATAACTGTTGTAGAATTTACATAATTCCTGGATACTCAACTAGCCATGAGCATGATGATGAGATGTTTTTACAAGATAATAGGGCATGCCATATATCTTCAGGTTATTGAAGTAAATGTGTGCACGACAAATGGGCTAGGTTTTCAATTATTAGGATTCTAATGGGCGTGATGATGTTCTAGGCATCATAACTTACAACAAAGAAGGAATCCAAGATGGTATGAAGGTGTGTGGTGCCACTGTCATAACTGTTGTTGCAACTCAAACATGGTTAGAGTACAAGGTGTTCATCTAGTGCCACATGGTTTTAATTATGAACAGCTGAGATCCCTACTTCCCTCTATCCTGGCATCGAAATGTTTTGTTGAGCTCTTGAATTCAATCGAGAGTTTTTGGAAATGGGGGCCTTTTTGTCTCAGAGGCTATTAGGATGCTATTGAAAGGGGGTCTCACCAAAGAAAATGGAACGATTCCAGTGTGAAACCTGTCATAGAATCGCTGGAAGTTTTACACTAAAGACCCTCATGAGCTTCATCCCGTTGATTTAGGGTATAAATATGTCACATGATGGAGTGGTGGATGAAGTTGTTTTAACGGAGCTACCAAGGAATGACATGGTTACCTTCTCTTGGATTGGAATGGAAGCCCTAGTCCGAGTATCCACTATGCCCAACTGTCCACGAGGAAAGAATTTGTAGTTGAGCTTGACTACACACTATAGGGGTTTGACAGTCTCAAGCTTCCCCAACAAGTCATCGAGCAATTTTATCACTAGCCAAAGCTTTTAATTAATATTTCAAGGAGCGAGACCTTGTAAAGGGGCGTTGAAGCGTACAACGTAAATTAGCCAAGTTGAATTAATAATGGTGGACAGGTTAACCCATCCAACTAACCATTTAAATATTTTATTATTTGTTGGTGAGATTGGGTCTCGTCTAGTGGGCGTTGGGAATATGTTTGTTTGTTTTTTTTCTTTAACTACTCCTCTTGCTATTCTCAAGAATCAAGGAAGAGCCAACATAGTCAAGATAATCAATACAAAGGCTCCAAATGGAGTATCATGTCACAATGAGACTTGAACCACAGTGGGGAGGTTAAGTGATCATAAAAATGAAATTCTCTCGGGGAATGATTCACAATTGTGGGGGACTCATTCTCATTGTATATGTAGCTTTGTCCACTTTTTAATTATTATTATTATTATTATTATTTTCAAGTTAGAAGAAGACTTGGTCATTTTAGACTAAGTCCTCTCATAGAAGACAATAATATTTTTTTGTAAAGGAGTTGAAAGCCTCCTATAAGTAGAGGTGCTTTCCTCATTTTGTAATCATGGTCAAAGAGTCCAAGTAATCCTCTACCTTGGGACTCATAATGCTTTCCTCATTTTGTAATCATGGTCGAAGAGTCCAAGTATTCCTCTCCCTGGGGACTCATAAATTTTTTCATTGGTTTATGGATGTTGTTTCGTATTGATTTTTCTATGCTTCTTCTTGTTAGTTCTTGCCTATATAATTTGTGCTTTAATTAGACTAATCTTGCAAGGATAATTCGATGATCACAAAATTGCTTTGCCGATCTAGTGAGTGACACAGTCATTGGGAAGGGGAGGTCTAGGCTTCTAGGGTCTTCATCTCACCCTTGGCTCTCACCAAGAATACACATTTTCAAGTGTTGGACAATCCCTTTTAGGGGAAATCTCCAATTGAACTTGTGGGATATTGGTGACAACTGGTAGTACAGTGTTTGGGGCATCTCAAATGAGTAGGTTCTCGTAGTGAAGCCAAGTTCCCCTATATGTTAGTCTAGATTGGCTTGAGAGTGATAGTTTCACCCCCAACTCCTCACCCATCCTGTCCTCAAGGAAGAGTTGACAAAGAGGGAGTTGTGATTGCAACCTCGCCTATTGCCCTTAAATATTAGCATTGGTCTTTGTATCCTTCCTTTTCCCTCATTACCTTTCTTTTTTTTTTCATATTTTCTAAACCATGGTGATCCTTAGGAGATCCCCCCTTGAAGCCGGAGGAGGCTGGCCTAAATAGGCAAGGTAGGTTGCTAAGGTGATAGTGGGTGACCTACCTAAGTGCCACTCAATTTGTGCGGTGTTTGTTGGAGCTTTCACCATTTTAACACAACTTGTAGGGGTAACATGTACCATTTAGAAACCCTATCTCAATTTTAATTAATTTACAAAACCTACAACAAAGAGTTCTATGTGCTTGTTCAAGCACTCGAGCAATGGCGACACTACATGCCTTTTAAGGAAACCATCCTCCACATTGACCATTAACCTATTCAATTTTTGAATTTTCAATGTGAGAGTTGAGAGATATCTACTCCACAATTTTTTATTTTTTATTTTGGTGCAATCTTGGAACCCATCTAGCACCTTACAATCCTTAATCAAACTCATTTTCTGGACTACACCATCATAGTTAGTTTAGTATATCAGTTGAATCAACTTTGTGTTCTACTAGGGCCAAACCCTCTTCTTGAAGCTCACTCTTCCTCTTATCGGGGTCATTTTGTCTTTTAGAAAACATTGCCATGCCGACAAATGTTTTTCTATTTTCCCTCCAGGAGAAAGCAAGTGGAGGATTCGAGGACTATAGTATGAAGCGCTCACTCGCAGCCAAGTCCATGTGCCCTCGAACTATATCAACCTTTCCTAGTGCCCTCAAGACCAAAATAAACATCAAAGTTTTTGTGTTATTTGAATATTTTCTAAGAAGGCATTTTTTATTGATTGTGATAAGTCTATACATGATCTGAAGGCAAAAAATGTGTTCTTGACATGTTTAGAATCATTTTGAGCTTTCACTTACCATATTTTACGCTGTGACTCCAAATTTCTGAGTCACTTATGGCTCTCCTGGATACTACTTCACTATAAGTTGAGGTTTTCCACTTTTCACCCTCGAGGTGATGAACAAACTGAGGTTGTGAATAGGATCTGATACATGTTCTCTGCATATCAATCAACAGAACAAGCAATGAGATAGTTATTTTCATATGCTGCAACATAGTTATAACAGAGCAACTCATGACTCCTAACAGAGCATCTCATGTATTGTTGATTTTTGGCAGCATCGAATGTGCTCTAGCCTTGAAATTTGGACGAGAGGCTAAGGCACATGAGATCTTCAAGACCCATAAATTGTTTTGAGAAATTCCACCTGGATGAGGAGTTATTAAAATAATTAATATTTTTAATGGGTTCCTAAGTCTAAACTTAGGAAAATAAAAATAGTAATGGGTATTAATAAAGATAAGGGTGAGAAGCTTTTAAGAGACGAGGATCAAGTCTGTTTTAATCTTAGCCGTTGATTAGGGACTTAATCTCGGCCATTGATTCATCAACAGGAAAAGTATAAGAGAAGACTTGAGGATCATTTGGAGATACACGGACAGATACTCAGTGTTTCAAGGAAAATCATTCTCAAGCAGAGGAGATCGATTTCAGAGGGAGAGTTATAGGGTGGAGGAAGACGAGGGCATCAACAGTAGGCAGTGATTGAGGAGGCGACGCATGGATAATGGGAGACAGCGCAGAAAGAGACGTAGTCCAGAGAAGAGATGCAGAGCTTGCGCAGGCCGACGCAGAGGGATGCAAAGCCACTCAGAGCCACGCTGGGCCATGCAGAGTGACACAGGGGTGATGTAGAATTGGGAGTAGGGTCTCCAAAGTGTTAGAAGGTCTCAAAGGGAAAGTCTTAGGTGTTTTCTTTCAGTTTCTTTGTAAAATCAATCCTTGTAAAAACAATTGTTGCTGAAGATTAATAAAGCCCTCATCTGCTGCAACGGTTTCCCACATTGCATTTTTCCAGGGACAAATTGTCCAAAAATAACTGTGTTGATGTGATTGGTTCTTGTGCATGTATTTTTCTCTAGGCAATTGTGTGATAACTGCAGTAGAATTTATTTTAATATTTGCTGAAGGGTTTTCGTAAATAACTTATTGTTAATAATAAGTAGGTGAAATAAATCAGTTGTTGTAGTAGTAGAAATTTCAGTTTAGAAATTTTCACATGTATCCACAGAGCACTCTCCATTTGAGGTCTGTGATTTCAGCCCTGTGTGCATTATAAGCTTTCAGTTGCTCTTCTTCACGAAACATGTCCCATCAATTAAGATAAGGCTTATTTTATGTAGGTTTCTTTCTCTATATTATTTTCGACATTTCTAGGAGTTGTGCTTACACTCCCACATTGTTTTCTTACTGGTTGTACTCTCCAGTCCCATTGACCTACTTTTGTGATCATTTGCCAGACATTAATATAATAATCTTATCTCATATCCATACAAAACATAGCCAAAGTTCATGCTAGAATCCATGATATACCCAACAAATTCTAGCCATGTACAAAGCCTTTCAAGATTGACATTGCGTATGTCCACGATTTTAGGTTGGTGATAAAGTTTTTTTTAATTCGTGTAATGTCCCTCTTGAAATTAATTTGTTACAGGTTTATTTATTCTACTATTTCAACAATTTTGGAGGCCATGGGACCCATGAGATTTTTGGAAAAGACTTAGGAAGGAAAAAGTGGCCAAAATGTTTTGTTGGCTTAGTGTGGGGGCCACCCACATGAGGAAATATGCACCACCTTAGAGGGAAGTTTGAATGACTAAGGAGGGAAAGTTGAGTTGCTAGTTGGAGGGGGCTCAAATGGGAAAATAGGCCCACGAATTATAAATAGAGGAGGCTCAGCCTCATTTGGTATCTTTTGACATATTGAACTCAAGATTAGTTGCTCGAGTTGCTTCGTTGGGTTACTGTGCTGTTTAGCACACGAGTGTCTCTGAGTGAAGATATCAACCCTTGCTTCGGTGGACTTCGAGTGCCACCCTAGGAAGGCAATTCGTATTACCTTGGAGGAGAGCCGGTGGAGTTTCACAGTGATATCATTCAGCGTTTGTCTTAGGCTCTCAGCGAGTTCGTGTTTCTGGAGGCGCAAAAGGGGAACACACAGGTGTTGCTTGTGGGTTCATCTCGGCAGCAACTGCCGAGGGAGTTTGGGCATTGGAGCTATCGTGGAGTATCAACCTTCCGAGGGAGTTGTGGAGTAGGAGGTCATTGCATTGGAGCAGTTCGATTTACAGTCACCCGGGCTTGTGCATAGAGCCATCACCGAGCTCACGTGGGAGTTGGAGGAAGGAATTGTAGAGCTGAAGCTGGCAGAAAGAAGTAGGAGATCACTTGGAGGGCCATTTGAGGAGGATTGCTGGAGTTGGGAGAGCAGAGATTGATAGGATCAGTCACAACAACAAAATTCGAAATTGGAGGAGGGCCAAGCTGTGAAGGGCCAATTTTTGAAGGTTGGAACCAAGGGAAACCCTTTCTGGGTTTTGGGCAAGGATCACAATCCTAATTTTATTGATTTTTTTGGGTAGATTTAAGGGGTCAAACAGGTGTCCCAACTTAGTCAACAACTAGAGGAGCTAAGGGGAATTTGGGCCAAAATTCCGAGGTCAACATTTGGCCAATTCCTTCGTGGGTTATTCTGGGTATTTGGTGGAGGCACCAGGGTTAATTTACCATAATTTTCTGAGCAACAGAGGTGGGGTTTCTAGTAGCATCATTGCAGCAGACAATACAGTTTTACAGGGCCAACGGAAGGCATCATTGCAGCAATTGTTGTGCCATCTGGGCTTGAAATATTACCACTTGGGTTTGATCATGCTTGCCCTTGAAGCAAGCCCATGTGCACCACTTCCACATTATTGTACTTTTCTCCTAGATCATAATAAAATGACTCAGATATTGGATATTCCTAGACTTTTTATGGGTGTGCATTGAATGTTTCAATTTTATGTTGTTTTTATTATTTTCTTTGCATAGCACTATTTTCCCTCGTTTGGAACATTACAGTGGTATCAGAGCATGAGCATGGCCCAGCAGTGGGAAACTAGCCAGAAGATCATGGAAGCTTTGGGTATGAGTGCACAGTGATGGGTGAAACCGGAGACAAATCCATGGCTCAAGGGAAAACTAGTATGCAGAAATTCTGGGGTAAAATTCATTGGGACGATGAGAGGTTAGCCTAGTTGAGGAGGGCGATAGACCAAACCCATCCTCACCCTTACGGTAGAGACGTGAGAGGTATGCAGGTCATGGGGGTGCAACCATCTACATAATATGGGGAAAGTCGACCAAATCAGAGCACCAGATCTCCTGAAAGGAAGCAAGCAGGATAAGGAGAGTTGGAGGGTGAGACCAGGGGGCGCTTTTGCTGGTGGAGACCTGGCTTCAGACATTAGGCGCCGGAGGAGGAGGTTGAGCATGGTGTTGAGAGCCCATAGGATGGTGAGAAGCACATCGATATACTCGGTTTGGCAGATGAGTCACCTTTATTAGAGACCTCTTTGATAGAGCAACTCATGACTCCTAATAGAGAAACTCATGTATTGTTGATTTTTGGTAGCATCGAATGTGCTCTAGCCTTGAAATTTGGACGAGAGGCTAAGGCACATGAGATCTCCAAGACCCAGAAATTGTTTTGAGAAATTCCACCTGGATGAGGAGTTATTAAAATAATTAATATTTTTAATGGGTTCCTAAGTCTAAACTTAGGAAAATAAAAATATTAATGGGTATTAATAAGATAAGGGTGAGAAGCTTCTTAAGAGACGGGATCAAGATCTGTTTAATCCTTAGCCGTTGATTAGGGACTTAATCTCGGCCGTTGATTCGTCAACAGGAAAAGTATAAGAGAAGACTTGAGGATCATTTGGAGACACACTGACAGATACTTAGTATTTCAAGGAAAATCGATTCTCAAGTAGAGGAGATCAATTTCAGAGGGAGAGTTACAGGGTGGAGGAAGAGGAGGGTATCAACAACAGGCAGTGATTGACGAGGAGGTGATGTAGGGATAATGGGAGATAGCGCAGAGAGAGACGTAGTCTAGAGAAGAGACGCAGAGAGAGACGTAGTCTAGAGAAGAGACGCAGAGCTTACGTAGGCCGACGCAGAGGGACACAGAGCCACTCAGAGCCATGCTGGGCCATGCAGAGTGACGCAGGGGTGATGCAGCACTAAGAGCAGGGTCTCCAAAATGTCTGAAGGTCTCGAAGGGAAAGTCTGAGGTGTTTTCTTTCAGTTTCTCTGTAAAATCAATCCTTGTAAAAGCGATTGTTGCTGAAGATTAATAAAGCCCTCATCTGCTGCAACGGTTTTCCCACGTTCCATATTTTCGGGGACAATTGTCCAAAAATAACTGTGTTGACGTGATTGGTTCTTGTGCATGTATTTTTCTCTGGGTAAGTGTGTGATAATTGCAGTAGAATTTATTTTAATATTTGTTGAAGGGTTTTCGTAAATAACTTATTGTTAATAATAAGTAGGTGAAATAAATCAGTGGATGTAGTAGTAGAAATTTCAGTTTAGAAATTTTCACATGTATCCACAAAGCACTCTCCGTTTGAGGTCTGTGATTTCAGCCCTGTGTGCATTATAAGCTTTCAGTTGCTCTTCTTCATGAAACATGTCCCATCAACTAAGATAAGGCTTATTTTATGCAGGTTTCTTTCTCTATATTATTTTCAACATTTCTAGGAGTTGTGCTTGCACTCCCACATTGTTTTCTTACTGGTTGTACTCTCCAGTCCCATTGACCTACTGTTGTGGTCATTTGCTAGACATTAATATAATAATCTTATCTCATATTCATACAAAACATAGCCAAAGTTCATGCTAGAATCCATGATATACCCAACAAATTCTAGCCATGTACAAAGCCTTTCAAGATTGACATTGCGTATGTCCACGATTTTAGGTTGGTGATAGAGTTTTTTTTTCAATTAGTGTAATGTCCCTTCTGAAATTAATTTTTTATAGGTTTATTTATTCTACAATTTCGACAATTTTGGAGGCCATGGGACCCATGTGATTTTTGGAAAAGACTTAGGAAGGAAAAAGTGGCTGAAATGTTTTGTTGGCTTAGCATGTGGGCCACCCACATGAGGAAATACACACCACCTTAGAGGGAAGTTTGAATGACTAAGGAGGGAAAGTTGAATTGCTAGTTGGAGGGGGCCCAAATGGGAAAATAGGCCCACGAATTATAAATAGAGGAGGCTCAGCCTCATTTGGTATCTTTTGACATATTGAACTCAAGATTAGTTGCTCGAGTTGCTTCGCTGGGTTACTGTGCTGTTTAGCACACGAGTGTCTCCGAGCGAAGATATCAACCCTTGCTTCGGTGGACTTTGAGTGCCACCCTAGGAAGGCAATTCGTATTACCTCGGTGGAGAGCCGGTGGAGTTTCACAGTCATATCATTCAACTTTTGTCTCAACTAGTTCATGTTTCTAGAGGACGCAGAAGGGGAACACGCAGGTGTTGCTTGTGGGTTCATCTAGGCAGCGATTGCCGAGGGAGTTTGGGCATTGGAGCTATAGTGGAGTATCAACCTTTCGAGGGAGTTGTGGAGTAGGAGGTCACTGCATTGAAGCAGTTTGATTTACAGTCACTCAAGCCTACGCATAGAGCCATCACCGGGCTCACGTGGGAGTTGGAGGAAGGAATTGTAGTGTTGAAGCTGACCAAAAGAATTAGGAGATCACTTGAAGGGCCATTTGAGGAGGATTGTTGGAGTTGGGAGAGCAGAGATTGACAAGATCAGTCACAACAACAAAATTTGAAATTGGAGGAAGGCCAAGCTGTGAAGGGCCAATTTTTGAAGGTTGGAACCAAGGGAAACCCTTTCTGGGTTTTGGGCAAGGATCACAATCCTAATTTTATAGAATTTTCTGGGTAGATCTAAGGGGTCAAACAGGTGTCCCAACTCAGTCGACAACTAGAGGAGCTAAGGGGAATTTGGGCCAATTCCTTCATCGGTTATTTTGGGTATTTGGTGGAGGCGCCAGGGTTAATTTCCTGTAATTTTTTGAGCAACAGAGGTGGGGTTTCTAGTAGCATCGTTGCAGTAGACAATATAGTTTCACAGGAGCAATGCAGGGCATCGTTCCAGTAGTTGTTGTGCCATCTGGGCTTGACATATTACCACCTGGGTTTGATCATGCTTGCCCTTGAAGCAAGCCCAGGTGCACCACTTCCACATTATTGTACTTTTCTACCATATTATAATAAAATGGCTCAAATATTGGATATTCCTGGACTTTTTATGGGTGTGCATTGAATGTTTCAATTTTATGTTGATTTTATTATTTGCTTTGCATAGCACTATTTTCCCTAGTTTGGAACATTTTAGTGGTATCAGAGGAGCATGATCATGGCCTAGCTGTGGGAAACTAGCCAGAAGATCATGGAAGCTTTGGGTATGAGTGCACAGTGATGGGTGAAACTAGAGACAAACCCATGGCTCAAGGGAAATCCATTATGCAGAAATTCTAGGGTAGAATTCATTGGGACGATGAGAAGTTGGCCTAGTTGAGGAGGGTGATAGACCAAACCCATCCTCACCCTTATGGTAGAGACGTGAGAGGTATGCAGGTCGTGGGGGTGCAACCATCTACATAATATGGTGAAAGTCGACCAGATCAGGGCACCAAATCTCCTGAAAGGGGGCAAGCAGGATAAAGACAGTTGGAGGGTGAGACCAGGGGGCGCTTTTACTGGTGGAGACCTGGCTTCAGATATCAGGGGCTGGAGGAGGAGGTTGAGCATGATGCTGAGAGCCCACAGGATGGTGAGAAGCACATCCATATACTTGGTGTGGCACATGAGTCACCTTTATTAGAGACCTCTTTGATAGCCCCAGTTGACACCTTGGTGGAGAAGATAGAGCCTACATGCAAAATTCGAAATTGGAGGAGGGCCAAGCTGTGAAGGGCCAATTTTTGAAGGTTGGAACCAAGGGAAACCCTTTCTGGGTTTTGGGTAAGGATCACAATCCTAATTTTATAGATTTTTCTGGGTAGATCTAAGGGGTCAAACAGGTGTCCCAACTCAGCCAACAACTAGAGGAGCTAAGGGGAATTTGGGCCAAAATTCCGAGGTCAACATTTGGCCAATTCCTTTGTGGGTTATTCTGGGTATTTGGTGGAGGCGCCAGGGTTAATTTTCCGTAATTTTCTGAGCAGCAGAGGTGAGGTTTCCAGTAGCATCATTGCAGTAGACAATATAGTTTCACAGGGGCAACGCAGGGCATCATTGCAGCAGTTGTTGTGCCATTTGGGCTTGACATATTACCACCTGGGTTTGATCATGCTTGCCCTTGAAGCAAGCCCAGGTGCACCACTTCCACATTATTGTACTTTTCTCCCATATTATAATAAAATGGCTCAAATATTGGATATTCCTGGACTTTTTATGGGTATGCACTGAATGTTTCAATTTTATGTTGATTTTATTATTTGCTTTGCATAGCACTATTTTCCCTAGTTTGGAACATTACGTTGGTATCGGAGCATGATCATGGCCTAGCAGTGGGAAACTAGCCAGAAGATCATGGAAGCTTTGGGTATGAGTGCACAGTGATAGGTGAAACTGGAGACAAACCCATGGCTCAAGGGAAATCCAGTATGCAGAAATTCTGGGGTAGAATTCATTGGGACGATGAAAGGTTGGCCTAGTTGAGGAGGGTGATAGACCAAACCCATCCTCACCCTTGCGGTAGAGACGTGAAAGGTATGCAGGTCGTGGGGGTGCAACCATTTACATAATATGGGAAAGTCGACCAGATCAGGGCACCAGATCTCCTGAAAGGGGGCAAGCAGGATAAAGATAGTTGGAGGGTGAGACCAGGGGGCGCTTTTGCTGGTGGAGACCTCGCTTCAGATATCAGGAGCCAAAGGAGGACGTTGAGCATGATGCTGAGAGCCCACAGGATGGTGTGAAACACATCGATATACTCGGTGTGGCACATGAGTCATCTTTACTAGAGACCTCTTTGATAGCCCCAGTTGACACCTTGGTGGAGAAGATAGCGCCTACACACAAAATTCGAAATTGGAGGAGGGCCAAGCTGTGAAGGGCCAATTTTTTAAGGTTGGAACCAAGGGAGAGCCTTTCTAGGTTTTGGGCAAGGATCACAATCCTAATTTTATAGATTTTGCTGGGTAGATCTAAGGGGTCAAATAGGTGTCCCAACTCAACCAACAACAAGAGGAGCTAAGGGGAATTTGGGCCAAAATTCCGAGGTCAACATTTGGCCAATTCCTTCGTGGGTTATTTTGGGTATTTGGTGGAGGTGCCAGGGTTAATTTCCCATAATTTTCTGAGCAACAGAGGTGGGGTTTCCAGTAGCATCATTGTAGCAGACAATACAGTTTCACGGGGACAACGCAAGGCATCATTGCAGCAGTTGTTATGCCATCTGGGCTTGACATATTACCACCTGGGTTTGATCATGCTTGCCCCTGAAGCAAGCCCAGGTGCACCACTTCCACATTATTGTACTTTTCTCCCAGATTATAGTAAAATGGCTCAAATATTGGATATTCCTGGACTTTTTATGGGTGTGCACTGAATGTTTCAATTTTATGTTGTTTTTATTATTTGCTTTGCGTAGCACTATTTTCCCTAGTTTGGAACATTTCAATGGTATCAGAGCATGATCATGGCCTAGTTGTGGGAAACTCGCCAGAAGATCATGGAAGCTTTGGGTATGAGTACACAGTGATGAGTGAAACCGGAGACAAACCCATGGCTCAAGGGAAATCTAGTATGCAGAAATTCTGGGGTAGAATTCATTGGGACGATGAGAGGTTGGCCTAGTTGAGGAGGGTGATAGACCAAACCAATCCTCACCCTTATGGTAGAGACGCGAGAGGTATGCAAGTCGTGGGGGTGCAATACATAATATGGGAAAGTCGACCAAATTAGGGCACCAGATCTCCTGAAAGGGGGCAAGCAAGATAAAGACAGTTGTAGGGTGAGACCAGGGGGTGCTTTTGTTGGTGGAGACCTGGCTTCAGATATCAGGAGCTGGAGGAGGAGGTTGAGCATGATGCTGAGAGCCCACAGGATGGTGAAAAGCACATCGATATATTTGGTGTGGCACATGAGTCACCTTTATTAGAGACCTCGTTGATAGCCCCAGTTGACACCTTGGTGGAGAAGATAGAGCCTACACACATATAGCCATTTGTTAAGGAGGAGCTACCCATGGATGAGATGCTATTGATTTGGGGTAGCATCAAATGTGCTCTAGCCACGAAATTTGGTCGAGAGGTTGGGGCACATGAGATCTCTAATACCCATAAAGGGTTTGGGCAGATTCTAAATAGATCAGGAGATATTAAAATAATTAATATTTTTAATGGAGTCCCTAAGTCTAAACTTAGGGAAAATAAAATATTAATGTGTATTAATATGAATCTGTGTTAGATTGGTCCAAAAGACATGGATCAAGCCAGATCTAATCTTAGCCGTTGATTAGGGATTTAATTTCAACCGTTGAGATGTCAATAGGAAAAGTATAAGAGGAGGCTTGAGGGTCACTTGGAGAATACACCAGAGTGATCAGTTATTCTATTCTCTAGAGCGGGGTTTGCTAATAGAGATAGAATCAGTGATCGGGAGAGCAGTTGAGGGGCATTGAGTACAGAGAGACAGAGAGGCAGAGATAGTGCCAGAGAGCAACAGAGCAGCCAGAGAGAGAGATGCAGGAGCAGCCAGTGCTCACTCAGGGCCACGCAGAGGCAACTAAGTGTTGTGTGGAGCACCAAAAGGGTCAACATACTTGACGCAGAGGCTCAAAGAGCTGACGCAGGGCCCCCTGGGGCTGACGCAGACCAAGATAGGTTGACACAGGGCCAACACTGGGCTAGGAGAAGTTGAGGCAGTCCAGATTGGGCAGACGCTGGGGTTTTAAAGGCAGATTGGTGTTAAGTAGCTGTCGGAAGGTTTATCCAGGGTTTCAGCTAGTAGATTTGTTAGAAACTGAGAGGTATTACTGCCAAGGAAATTCTTTGTTGGGTAGGCCAGCTTTGACATCCAGATTGTACTTTGATATTGCTTAATAAGAAAACCCTCAGATAGCTGCACCGGTTTTCCCACATTGGGTTTTTCCAGGGACATTAGTCCAAAAACACTGGTGTCATATGGTGTGTTTGTTCTTTTTTCTTTTAGTTGCTGATTTGTAATATGTTGAGCATGCATTGATGTTTATTTTCAGTGTTTACATTGTAAATAACTTGTTAAGGAAAAAATTACAAGTGGGTAGGAATAAATCAGATAGAGTGCATGGAGAGTTTCTAACTAAGTAAACTTAGAAATTTCAACATGGTATTAGAGCGTGGTTGCAGATCACAGGAGGACTAAAAGACATTAGTTGAGTAGAGCAATAACATTAGAAAACAACTGTCTCGAGGTGACAGAAGATGTTTCTAGCAACACAGAAGCCAAGGAGTGTGACGCATAGCTAGCCAGGGTCACGTAGAGTAAGCCGGAAGCTGCGCAGAGCCTCAGAGAGGCCATCGTTGCTGACACAGAGGGTCAGAGGGCTGACACAGGGCTTCCTAGGGCTGACGCAAACCCATCCAAGGTGACATAGGGCTAGCGTGAGGCAGAGAGGTGCTGACGTAGTTCACAGAGAGGCAGTTGCTAGGGTCTCGAAGGCTGCAGAAATATTGCAGAGTGGAGCTAGTGAGGTACTGTAGTTAGAACAGTACCTGACAGAGCAAGGCCAGAGGAGTTGTGAGGGTTTCTAGCCAAGGAACCCAGATCAGCAGTGCAGTTGCACAAAACGATTAGAGTAGGGGGCATCTCGACAAGCGGCAGAAGGATTTCCAAGAGGGAAATTAGGACTCAGAGGGAGTCCAGAAGAGAACTTCCAGATGGGAAGTAGAGACTCAGAGGAGTCGAACAGAGAACTTCCAGGAGGGAAGTAGAGGAGCGTCATGGCACTACACGGGGTAAGAGACCAGGATAGACTGGAAAAAGCATTGAACTTCGCAGTCTGGAAGGCCAGATTCTTATTAGTGCTTGACAAGAATCATGTCAAGAACTTCGCCTTGAAGGTAATAGCTGTCCCAATCGACCCCAGTGATAATGATATGTACGAGGAGGCGATGGCGAGGGCCAAGTACATTATCCTTGACGGGGTCAAGGATCATGTGGTACCACATATAGCCGAGAAGGAAACGACATTTGAGATGTGGGAGGCTCTCAAGAAGCTGTACCATCATGCTTTTGTGCAGAGAAGAATGCTGCTCGAGAATCAAATGAAGAAGGGTCAATCGATTGACACCTTCCTTGGAGGACTGAATGAGATTCGAGACCAATTGACTGCTATAGGAGCGACACCGGATCAAGAGCTTATGGTGAGGACAACCTTGAATGCTGTCTCAAAAGACTGGAAAGTATTTTTCTAGAGTATCCTGGGCAGAGGGACTCTCCCACTTTGGGACGAGATGTGGGTAGCTCTTTGCCAGGAAGAGATCAGACGACAATCGAAGATAGGTAGCAGCAACAAAGGGATCAAGGTCAAGCAGGAGGAGGAGGATGTGGCCCTAGCATCTGAGGGAAATCAGGAGAAGCGGAAGAGGAAAGATCTATCCAAGATCAAGTGCTTCCACTGTGGGGAGCTGGGTCATTATGCGACCTAGTGTCCGAGGAAGAAGAGTAAGGGAGAGTTTTTTGAGACTAAGACAGCGCCAACACGGGCAGAGAAGGAAGTTTTGACAGACGGTGACTGTGCCATGAGTGCACACACGCCAGTTGAGCGGAAGTGGGGAGACATTGAGTTGTAGTCAGGAGGACTACAGACAATGAGGGGCAGGATCCTTGAGGTACCCAACCTCTTGGATTAGACCTTGCTACGGGAGCCCCGACGAGGAGTAGCAGGATTGGCTGGGTGGGTAGAGACGGATGCGGATGAGGCGGCAGAGAGAGCTACAGTGTAAGAGTCTTGAGACAACACAGAGCTAGCAGGCTGCAGTAGTGCGAGAGGCACAGGAGTGTTGCACCACTGCAGGAAGGCACAACGAGGTGTGCAACAGTGCGAGATGTAGGGAGTTGTTGCAGCAGCGCAAAGGTCAAATAGAGGGAGCACTTGTCAGCGACATAGGGAGCTTCAGCATCAGTGGGTGTTTCTAGCCCAATAGGGAGGTCAGTTGGGAGATCAGTTACTTACTTCTCAGTAATTGAGTTGCAGTGCAATAGTGGGCAGCACGATGCAACATGATGAGAGGAGGTGCAGTGCAGATGCAATGTTGGGAGAAAGGACCGGCAACAACATGGATGCAGAGGGAGCTATCGTACAGATGCAACAGTGGCAGTGGCAGAACCATGGGCAGTAGTACAGGAGGTAGCAATGCAGAGGATGTTGGGCAGGAAGGCCTAGCATCAGCACAGGTACCGATGCCAGATGATAAGAGTAATACTCAGTGAGGAGTATTGCTAGAGCACAATCCTCACTAAGAGGGAGTGTTGATTTGGGGTAGCATCAGATGTGCTCTAGCCATGAAATTTGGTGGAGAGGTTTGGGGCACATGAGATCTCCAATACCCAGAAAGGTTTGGGAAGATTCTAAACAGATCATGAGATATTAAAATAATTAATATTTTTAATGGAGTCCCTAAGTCTAAACTTAGAGAAAATAAAATATTAATGTGTATTAATATGAATGTGTTAGAGTGGTCCAAAAGACTTGGATCAAGCCAGATCTAATCTTAGCCATTGAGATGTCAACAGGAAACGTATAAGAGGAGGCTTGAGGGTCACTTGGAGAATACACTAGAGTGATCAGTCATTCTATTCTCTAGAGCGGGGTTTGCTAAGAGAGATAGAATCAGTGATCGGGAGAGCAGCTGAGGGGCATTGAGTACAGAGAGATAGAGAGGTAGAGATAGTGCCAGAGAGCAGTAGAGCAGCTGGAGAGAGAGAGATGCAGGAGCAGCCAGTGCTCACGCAGGGCCATGCAGAGGCAGCTAAGTGTTGTGCAAGCCATGCAGAGGCAGCTAAGTGTTGTGCAAAGCACCAAAAGGGTTGCGTAGCTGACGCAAAGGCTCAAAGAGTTGAAGCAGAGCCCCTGGGGCTGATGCAGGCCAAGATAGGCTGACGCAGGGCCAGCGCTGGGCTAGGAGAGGTTGACACAGTCCAAATTGGGCAAACGCTAGGGTTTTAGAGGCAGTTTGGTGCTAAGTAGCTGTCAGAAGGTTTATCCGGGGTTTCAACCAGTAGATTTGTCAAAAAATAAGAGGTATTACTGCCAAGGAAATTCTCTGTTGGGTAGGCTAGTTTCGGCACCCAAATTGTACTTTGATATTGGTTAGAATAAGAAAACCCTCAGATAGCTACATTGGTTTTCCCACATTGGGTTTTTTTGGGGACATTAGTCCAAAAACAATGGTGTCATATGGTGTGTTTGTTCTTGTTTCTTTTAGTTGTTGATCTGTAATATGTTGAGCATGCACTGGTGTTTATTTTCAGTATTTACATTGTAAATAACTTGTTAAGGAAAAAATAACAAGTAGATAGGAATAAATTAGATAGAGTGCATGGAGGGTTTCTAACTAAGTAAACTTAGAAACTTCAACAGATGCCAACAGTTGCTAAGATATCTGGAGCTGTGACTGAGTTTACAGGCGATAGATGCCCATGACAGTTCCACTAGTTTTAGGTCGACCTTCTAGCATTAAAAAGGAGGGTCGCATTAGTGCGTGAGGCTACTCTGCAGTAGAACGAGGAATTGGAGGGCATGAGAGCGGTTTGTGCAGAGTCCACAACCAAATTGACTCATGTTGGGGAGTAGTTGGATTCCCTACTGGTGCAACTAGAGTGCATGTTGGAGCGTGAGAGTAGCCCTCTTCGGGCATACATAGACAGGGCTGTCAACATTGTTAGGTTACCTTGGCCCATTGGACAGAGAGAGACTGAGCTACCTAGTCAGATTTTATGTATTGACTAGGATAGTGAGATGAGACGACCTGAGTTGCACAGGGTGCAACACCCACATGCTGGGGTTGTTTTATGTGCGGGAGTTCGTGCATTCGATCCCTCTCTTGGGGTTGGGTGGAGAGAGATTCTGAGTTGGTACCCGGTGGAGTGGGCTATGGAGATGGTAGTGGACCCAGGTGGAGCTCAATAGGAGTTTCCAGGCATTGGGGATGCTGGAAGCCCCCACTGGCATCGGGATCTGGGAGGGACCACCTATCATTTCCTAGGTATACCGATTGACTATGACCTAGAGGGTATAGTTGATCTAGCAGTTGAGCGTGCACCTCTGCTGGAGAGTTTCGGTTAGCACCGGTGGCCAACCAGTTTTTGGGCAGACTCCTTGGGTTGTCCTGGTATGGCAATTGTACACGGGGTCTCAGGATGATCAACATACTCTGGCAAGGGTTTGTTGGAGGAGGTGGCATTGGCAGGCCACCAGACAGTGCATTGTATGAAGCTAGGGATTCTTCGCATTTGTGTGAGACACAGAGGAGCATAGTAGTGGCAACATCGTTGTTGACACCTAGGGAGATTCACTTCTTTTGTCCCTTAGGGAGGACTTGGAGGGGAGGTCCCCTCACCGGAGAGCATGGTGATGCGACAGTGGAGGTGATGATCCGGGTTGGATGCGGGCCGATGCATATGGACACAACTTTAGGCCATCTCATTCAGGGAAGGGTAGGAGCATCTAGTGTGGAGCAGTGGTCTGTAGATGGGCAGGGAGACGCATGGGGGTGTGTCGTAGTATGTTGGATTGCGTTGTGGAGTGGAAGTGCCTCACATCGCATTGAGTACATGCGGGGAGTGACAGGTACAGTGACACAGACCAGTACAGGATGGCATAGCCATAGCCAAGGGTATCCAGTGGTGTACAGGGGTAAGCTGAGTTGTGCAGTGGCATGTCCAGGAGTACTAGGATGATCAGTGGTATGCAGGGGTTTATAGTGCTGCACAACGAGGTCTAGGAGTGTTGCCTCCAGGGAGACCCTTGGACGGAGACATCGGGCATACCTTTGGGCGTAGGTTCAACTAGGATTGACGGGGACACAGATGAGTGATACTTGATGGTATCCGCGGGGACTCACATGCCTGACTCTTTTATACGTTCCTCACGGGCGTAGTCGATTTTGTTGTCGAATTTTTGCACTCTGGGCATGAGCAGTGGGGGATGAGGAGCTCACCCGAGATATTTGGGTGACACTCAACGCACTAGAGGGGAGACTTTTCAATAGTGGCATTGGGTTGGTGCGTCAGTTGATAGCTACAGGTTGGGGGATGAGGTGATCATCTGTAGGGGTGGCATATCGTTCATCACCGAGCCTATGTCTAGGGAGCTAGTCACGAAGGAGACATGTGTCACTCTTTTCTAAGGGCATGACGGGACCAAGCATGAGCAGAGGATACCATGTATGACTGAGGTAGTTTCCTAGTATGTGTCCGGGCTCCAGACCTTATATTGGCACATTATCGAGAGGACAGATGGCAGAACCAAGGGAAATGGTTGGCAGGGACAGGAGGGATCCAATCATCCACATTAAGTCGATTACGAGTATTAGATACCCATATTTTGGTTGCATTCAGGGAGTAGCTATTTGGCATAGGTGGCTTCCAACGATCATCAATACTACACAGTGGTAGGCATAGGGCAGATTAGCAATCATTAGATTAGCCCATGATATATGGAGCCTATATATTGATCACATGTAGGGACTAGAGATGAGGCCTAGATGGATTCTTGTAGTTGTAAGAGATATGTTGCAGCAGGTCCAACTAGGGGATTCAAGGATTCAGTTGATTAATCGATCACTCTATCTCGTGATGGTCGGAGTCATGGCAGATAGTGGTCTAGTTCACTCTAGGATTGGCACATGTGGGTACACAGTGGGCTTCATTGGATGGCGAGGCAGGCTTTCTTTGTGGATGCATTGGTTTAGAGTTAGATTTCGATGGGTAGACTTTGACGTCATGGAGATGTCGGGGTAGGATGTGTCTCGCCTCTATCGATATTCCACCATCGAGTTCCAAGAGAGGAGGATACAGTGTACGCATGGTGGATAGTTAACTAGAGCCAGAGTGGTGCAACGACAACATGGTGGTACCCTTCTATGGCTAGCATGGGACCTAGACATCACAGTACTAGACAACTCAGCGACTATTAGGGGTTAGCTAACTACAACAGGGGGAGGTCACTTAGGTCTTCCTTTGGGCTTTAGTGAGTCACCAATGGTGTGGGTGACTTCTGGTATTTATACCAGATAGGATAGTGAATGGAGCAAGGGGAGCTTTAGGTGGGACAAGATGGATTGGGATCCTGGTATTGAAGGATTCTTTCATGTCAAGACAGTGCAGGGACCCAGGAGGACTCAGTGGCACGTTTGGGACCCCTGTATTACTGATGGTGATAGGGGTAATCAATAGACAAAGGAGGCGCTTGTTCAGGCATTGCTGGAGGAAAAGCGATTTTTGGTGCATTGGAGGAACTTGCTGGATGAGGATGGCACCAGGGAGGGTGAACACATACATGAGCATCTGTTGTTGAAGTTGCTTGGGGACGAACAACATTTGGGAGGGGAGGACTGTAATGTCCCTTCTGAAATTAAATTGTTATAGGTTTATTTATTCTATAATTTCGATAATTTTGGTGGCCATTGGACCCATGTGATTTTTGGGAAAGAATTAGGAAGGAAAAAGGGGCTGAAATGTTTTGTTGGCATAGCGTGGGGGCCACCCACATGAGGAAATGCGCACCATCTTTAGAGGGAAGTTCGAATTACTATGGAGGGAAAGTTGAATTGCTAGTTGGAGGGGGTCCACATGGGAAAAGAGGCCCACGAATTATAAATAGAGGAGGCTCAACCTCATTTGGTATCTTTTGACATATTGAACTCAACATTAGTTGCTCGAGCCACTTAACGAGGTTACTGTGTTGTTTAGCACATGAGTGTCTCCGAGCGGAGATCTCAACCCTTGCTTTGGTGGACTTCGCGTGTTGCCACCCTAGGAAGACAATTCGTATTACCTTGGAGGAGAGCCGTGGAGTTTCACAGTCATATCATTCGGCATTTGTCTCAGCCAGTGCGTGTTTCTGGAGGACGCATAAGGGGAACAAGTAGGTGTTGCTTGTGGGTTCATCTGAGCAGCAATCGCCAGGGGAGTTTGGGCATTTGAGCTACAGTGGAGTATCAACCTTCTGGGAGAGTTGTGGCGCAGGAGGTTGCTGCATTGGAGCAGTTCGATTTACAATCACCCGACCTTGCACATAGAGCCATCACTGGGCTCACGTGGGAGTTGGAGGAAGGAATTGTAGAGCTGAAGCTGGCTGAGAGAAGTAGGAGATCACTTGGAGGGCCATTTGAGGAGGATTGCTAGAATTGGGAGAGCAAAGATTGACAGGATCAATCACAGCAACAAGATTCGAAATTGGAGGAGGGCCAAGCTGTGAAGGGTCAATTTTTGAAGGTTGGAACCAAGGGAAATCCTTTCTGGGGTTTTTTGGGTTTTGGGCAAGGATCACACTCCTAATTTTATAGAATTTTCTGGGCAGCTATTTGGGGTCAAACAGGGGTCCCAACTCAGCTAGCAACTAGAGGAGTCAAGGGGAATTTGGCAAAAATTCTGAGGTCAACATTTGGCCAATTCCTTCGTGGTTATTCTGGGTATTTGGTGGAGAGACTAGGGTTAATTTCCCGTAATTTTCTGAGCATCGGAGGTGGGGTTTCCAGCAGCATCCTTGCAGCAGACAACACAGTTTCACAGGGACAGCGCAGGGCATCATTGCAGCAGTTATTGTGCCATCTAGGCTTGACATATTACCACCTAGGTTTGATCGCGATTGCCCTTGAGGCAAGCCTAGGTGCACCACTTCCACATTATTGTACTTTTTTCCCAGATTATAATAAAATGGCTCAGCTGTTGGATATTCCAGAACTTTTTATGGGTGTGGACTGAATGTTTCAATTTTATGGTGTTGTTTTTATTATTTGCTTTGCATAGCACTATTTTCCCTAGTTTGGAACATTACAATTAGACAAGTAGAGACTCAAAATTCAGCATCCTTATATGCCCAAACCTTTAAGTTACAGCCCATATACTATCACACATCAAATGAATCCAATCCTTGTAGGTTATATCTTCCATGACAACTTGGCATTTATAATGTGATCAGTTTGAGTCAACTTAAGTTGTATGAACCTTCACACTTGGAGAAAGAGGTTTTAGTGGCACATCCATAGGTAACCATTTCATACTTTTAGCTTTCTTTGACTTAACAGACTTTGCTTTATGTGCATACCAGAACTACTAGACACAGACAACCACTTAAATGGCTGGCTGAAAAGGCACCTTACCCATCAAAGATAAGTAGCTGTCTGAAATTTGAGCAGCAGTTTTCTCATTTGCAGCAGAAATTGAGGTCGAGTCTCTCTAAACAGGGAGAAATTGCTTAGTCATAGTTGACTTAGTGTAAGATGTATCATATTAAAATATTTATATTATTATATTTATACATCTCACCTACTTCAACTACAGTTGTAAACACATCTCCTAATTCTTCATAAGAAACTTGGTCAAAGATGGTGCCTCACCTACCTCTATATATAAGATATCTGCCACATATCATTTTTGTACTTTTATATATACCTAATGAAGTAGAATGTATAGTGTGCACAGCTTGGCACTTCTTTTCTTGCATCTTGTTGCTTGTGTAGGTATTCTCAATTTCTCATTGGTGTTTCACTTTGCACATATAAACATTGAAATAAATTGACATGGTAGCAAAATATTTCAATCTATGTTCACTTCTCAATATAATCTTAAACATTAATCTCTTGTCACACAATTCCTTTATGCAGTCCTTTTAATTCGAAGAATGCATTGTTGTTGTAGGGTGGATCTGTGGATCTTTTTGTCATTAATTCTTTTGGATCAGGCTTCCAGGTAAGCCATTCAATATGTACTCATGTCTAATAATATTTATTCTCTAAATTTAGACAATATAACAGTGATTGAATTCAATTCAATTTGTTATTTTTGGTTAGAATTCACTCTTGGCCAATTGTATTCCTTTTAAAAATTGTATTTTACTGTGAGTGATTCCTTTCCTTTCCTGCAGGCTCTATTTATTTTGCTACTGCTCCCCTTTTTATCAAGGTTATGGGGAGTTCCATTCTACCAACTTCCTGGTTACTTCAAAGATGGAGCAGCTTGTTTTGTAAACGTTGGATCCTTAGCAAAGGGTAAGTTATACTCTATTTTACCTATGCTAATATTTTTTGTTTCATTGAAATGGGCATCTTTTTTCAACATACAGATCAACATGGCTTCACAGTTGCAAAATTAAGACATAAGTATGCAACTTTTATATCACACATGTCACTTCTCAGTTATAACTTATAAGCTTCTTTACAATTTGATAAATAGAAAAGATACAAATAGAAGTGATATGTTTGTCTCTCATGGGTTAGCGCTCCCCACGAATGAATTGTTGAACAGAGGAAGTAGTCATGGCCATTAAGTCATAAATGCAACATGGCATCACACCTCTTGATAGGTGGTGGATGCTCGACGAATTATGAGTCTCGAGAAGCATCCTATCCAAGCTTAATTAAGGCATAAGGCAGTTGAAGTTGTGGGGCCATAAAAGATTGTCCAAGTCATCATGGACATCATAAAAGTTTGTAGGGTTGCTTGCCTAATTGTGGAGGTAAAAAAGTATGACATCTTTTGGATTCCATGTGTTGTAAATTCCTTAAGCCTTATGTTATTATACATGGCAAGATGAGTAAACATGACTGGGTCAAATGGATTTATGATGAGGTAAGGAGATCTAGGTGCTCATTACAAACCATCATATGTCCCAAGCCATATATGAACAATTTTCAAAGTTGGAGCTCCTAAAGATGCCTAAAAGTTTGTTTGAAATTGTCAACTTACAATTATGATTTATGTTTACAAATTTACTTATCTAATAATTTTTTAATCCTATTTTATAAATTTTTATGTATGTAGATTTTTTAAATCTTTGTACAATGAAATGAAGGATATAGTTTACAGAAGATGGAACAAATTGATCACTCACTCTATTAGTTTATGTATACAACCAAAAGTACTACCACATAGATATCTCAAAACGACCAGGAGAGAAAGCACCAAATAAGGACAGAAAAGTGGTCAAGGGATATAAGAAATCCTCAAAGAAAGGTTTTTGGATTCTACAGTGGCAGTGGAGGTTTGTCAGGAGTTTGAAGCCTTTGTATATTCACATGATATGTATGCAGATGAGGGTGCTATGGAGGATAAGAAGATCATGTATTTGATTGATTGGTGGGGTTTCCTTGGATCGTTTGTGGCTGATCATATAAATTTGGTGATTTCAAGTGTTGATATTGCACAGAAGATTTTGAAAGTCCTGAAGAACTTGTATGAGACCCCAAACCAGTTGGGAATTGTACCTTTTTTCCAAGGAAAACCTCACAGGATGCTCTGATCCTCCCATGATGAAGTTGTCTGTAGTATGTACCAAAATAATTCAGAATTCACTAAAACCAACCAATTTGGGCACTCTTCTCTAAGCGTGTTGCTGAAGATAGACTATTACAGTGCTGTCTTTGAGACTGTTTGATGGTACATCTGGTGGAATTTCCAAGGGGTTTTAACCATTTCCAGTGACATTTCAGGTATATTTTTGGAAGTTTCTCAGCCCACCCAATAGCCCATGAGGGGTTGGAATCCATCAGAAAATTTCACCCTGTCCATGTTAATGACACTTTAGGACTAAATAGAGAGAGGATTGAGCTTTGAGGAGTTTGTCATCTTGGTAATTAATGGTAATATTATATTCTTAAAGTAAAAGCTGTCATTCCCCTTTATCTTACCTTTTTTTTATTATCAATTTTCCCTTTATCTGACCTTTTCAGTTGACATTCTTCTTTATCTTAACTTGTCTATCCTTTTACTTAAATTTTGACATTATCATTAATTGTTTCAGGATTATTTGAGAGTAGTTCCAACCTCATTGGGCTTTCATATGAAGAAAGTAGGATTTAACATCCCATTTAGAATTCCACATGCTTACAGTTTTCAGGATTTCAGGGTGGGCAGGATTGTAGTGTTTCCATTTGATTGTATCATGTATGAGGGTATGGGATTGGCATTAATCAAGATCACCAAGGTATGGGATTTGCATCATGTAAGCATTTGTGAGAGTTAATATAGTCATCACTTTTCCTTACAAAATGTCATTTATATGTATCATTCTTATTTTCTTGCAAGATAATGTGTTATTTCAAAAAGGAAAATATCTATATATCTACATTTTCTAAATACTATTATAGAACTATGTGTTATTTTTTATATACTTTATATACCATGTTTGTCCACTTACCCATCTTTTTGGAGACATGTTTCCACATTTTGTGTGACTTAGATCAATAGGTATCTCATATATAATATGAATATGTGTCCAAACCAAGAACTAGAAGCATCTGCTTATAAAAGTGAACTAAACAGTGAACACTGAATAGTAAACTAACCACGAAGCAGTTTCTCCCATGTCTTTGGCTACCTGACTATCAAGGTTGTCCAAGTCCTCGAGATGAAAAATAGGAGCCTCCTCCAATTGAAGTCAATCTGATGTAGGATCTAGCTCTTTCAAGTCTAGGTCAATAGCTGTATTTGAAGTGAAAACTTCGTAATAAACAGAAGTAAATAAATATGTTATTAATAATTGAATGATGATTGTTTACAGTGAGGGTCCCTGGCTTATATACTGCCATGGGCACCCTTTTGGGAAAGGGCATGATCTTATGATCGTGCCCTTTCGTTTAATTAATCTAAAATTAAATAATTTTTACATAACATTAAATAATTTTTACATAACATTGCCTTCCTCTCGAAAGAATTCTTTGTCCTCAAAGCATACGTAACGACGGATGTTGTTGACAAAATGATTCATTCTCCCAAGAAGCTTCTTCTCCGGGTAAGTCCTTCCACTTGATCAAGTATTCCTTGATTGTATGATGTCAAAGCCTTCTTTCTCTAGTAGATAAAATACCTTCTATTTCTAGAATGACCCTTCCCTCATCATCTAGGGATGGAAGCGTTGTTTGCGCTGATTGATGGTCGCCTAGTGCCCTTTTAAGGCAGGAGACATGGAAGACGTTGTGTACATGACTTTTCTCTGGAAGGCTTAAACCATATGCAACTTGGCTGATCTTTGTGTTGATCTGATAAGGTTCTTAGAACTTTGGTGCCAATTTGTTTTTTCCTTTCTGTTTTAAGGACAATTGTTTGTATGGTTGGAGCTTGACAAACATCCATTCTTCGACTTCAAACTCTCTTTCGGTTTTGTTTCGGTCTGCTTGTTGCTTCATACGATTCCTCTCATTATTCAAGTTTTCTTTCAGTATTTGGACAATTTTTTGGGTTTCTTCTAGTTGATTTTTAACATCAGGTAGATTTGTCTGGACAATAGCTAGATCCTTCCATTTTGGGGGTTCATATCCATACAAAGTTTGAAATGGCGTCATTTTCGCTGACGTATGATAAGTAGAATTATACCACCACTCAGTGAGATGTAACCATTGAGCCCACTTATTTTGTTTTTCTGTAGCGTAGCAACGTAGGTAGGTCTCCAAACATTTATTGACAACCTCTGTTTGTCCATCTATTTGAAGATGATAAGCGGAACTCATATAGGTAGGTTCCTATGTGGTTGAACAACTCCTTCCAGAAATTACCCTTGAATTTGGCATCTCTATCACTCACAATGACTTTTGGAAAACCGTGTAACTTATATATATATATTTTTGCAAAATATTTCAGTGATTTCTTTTGCTGAGTATGATTTCTTTATTGCCATAAAGTGAGGATATTTGGTGAGTCTGTCGACCACTATGAAAATCTTGTCCTTGCCTTCAGATACTGGTAATCCTTCGATAAAGTCCATCGAAATTTCTTCCCATTTCTGATTTGGAATGTTTAAAGGGTGAAGTAATCCCGGTGTCGTAATATTTTCACTTTTATTCCTTTGACATGTGTCACACTCTGCTACATATTTTTGAATATCGTGACTCATTCCTTTCTAAAAGAAGGTTTGATGTGCATTGTAGTAAGTCTTTAAGAATCCTACATGTCCAGCTGACGGTGAATCATGTGACTGCTTGAGTATCTTAAATTGAAACTTGGAGTTTGCATTTAGATAGATTCTTCCCTTGTACCATAGAATATCATTTTTCCATTCAAATTTTGAGTTGTGGGGAAGGTTATTGACTATTGTTTAGAGAATTTTCGGTGAAATCACATAAATAATCATTTGTCGACGTGTTTCGAACCAACCAGTGTGGTTCATTGTCAGGACAAGTTGAAGAACCGATCCAGCTTAGCCAGTTAAAGTTAGGGCAGAGACTCCAACGGCTAGATTGATAACGGCTAACTATGACCTTATGACCCTAGTCAAATAATTAATATTCTTTATTTATTATTATTCCAAGAAATTAGTTAAATTGGGTAAAAATATAGAAAAGAACTCCTACAAGTTAGTAAATCATTTATCTATATAACTAAATATAATTGTTTATTAATAAATGTATATATATCTACACATATAACGATCCCATATTGGGTTAAAAACAATATTATTGGTTTATTTTATAATTATTTTTATTCATCATTTCAATGGTTCAATTGAAATTACATTAATCAATCATGAAAACAAAAATAATATAATAATTTATTTTTAATTATTAATATTCCAATTATAATATTTAAGCATAAATATACCCATGTGATCAGGTAAATATATTAATACATATAATTTTATTAATCGAATATAAATAATATTAGGTAATATAGATAATAGAAGGGATTAAAATAAACTAATTCTATAAACTATTAAAAGTTGAATAAAATATATTCAACCTTTATTTTTAAAGCTAAATACATATTAGAAAATTATAATAAACTTGTTATAAAGGATGGTAATTTATAATTGTTTATTAATCACTATATATATATATTATAGTTATAATCTCAGGTTCATTAGGATGAATTAAAATAATCTTAGATAATAGCTTAAAAGGATAATTTACTTAGACTATATCATAAGGATCACGTTATAATAGTATGTTATAAGATAATAATATTGGTATATTCTTTATTTAATAATTATTTTTAATTATTATTTCAATTCTAAAGGTTTAGTAGTAATATTATATATATATATATATATATATATATAATTGAAATCATGAAAACAAAAATATATTTATTAAATTATTTCTTGAATATTATTATTCCAATAATAATTTTTAAGTTTAAATGTAACCTAATAATAATAATTACAAAATATAATTGTAATAAGGTTAATACATTTAAAGGTTCGAAAACTAATTATTAAATATCTTATTAATAACTAATAAAACGAATAATAATAGGTAATTAAGATAATAGAAGGGATTAAACAATACACTATAGGGATGCTAAGATTAAGGGGGGAATATATAAATTATGTTTAAAAGCTAAAAATATACTAAATTTTTTTTGTTAAAATCTAAAAATATATTAAAATTTTTTAAAATAAACCCCGGGAACAAAAGGGGGACCAACCACCAAAAACAACCTCTAAGGGGAGGAAAAAGAAACCCTAAGACCTTATAAATGAGGGACTGAGGAGGCTAGGAAGACAGGGCTGGGACTCAGCAACTGCTAATCTTCCAGCCATCATCCCTATTAAGATTAATCAGCCTTTTCTCAATCTCCAGGGCCTCTCTAAATTTGCGATGGTGAAACTGCGCAACTTTGGCAATGACTTGAGCCTCTTCAATACAGACATGATGCACAGTCTTCCCGGCATGTTCAGCCAGGGTTGAGGACTTGGTCCTACCATGCCTTAAGTCAAACGAATGCTCGCTAATCCTTTGATTAATAGAGCGACCCGTCTCACCAATATATGGTGTCCCACAGGAACAAGGAATGACATACATGCCCTTCATGTCTTTAGGGTCAATATGATCTTTAACAGACCTGAGGGAGCCAAAGATAGTATTGAGAGGTCTAAAAGTTGCGGGCACATCGTACTTCCTCAGAATCCTCTTAATCCTATAAGTGGTCCCTTGGATGTAAGGCAGGTTAACACCCATGACTCGATCTTTAGGATCTCTTTGGATTGAACGCTCCTTCTTGCCCTTGAGGAAGGCTTTTTGACCCAGGTGTCTACTGTAACCATTCTTCACAAAGACATCTAGGAGATGAGCCTTCTCCGTTTCCAAGCTTGCTTCGTCAGAAATTCTGACAGCACGGGTGGCAAGCGTGCTTAGAACCCCTAACTTCTGAGCAGGGAAATGATGGGAGGAAGCATACAAGTATTGCTCAGTATGCGTCTTCTTTCTAAACACCCAATGAGAAAAGGAACCATCCTCATTCTTAGAGATGAGAACATCCAAGAACGGAAGACAACCACTGTCTTCTTTTTCCATCGTGAATTTAATGGCGGCAGACTGGTTATTGAGATGACTGAAGAAACAATCCAGCTCATCAGGACCATGAGACCAGACAACACCAGTGTCATCAACGAATCTTTTCCAAAGCTTCGATAAAAGACGAGAGGAGGCCAAATCCTTAGACTCAAAATCCTCCATAAAGAGATTAGCGACGACAGGGGACAAGGGGGAGCCCATGGCAACTCCACAAGTCTGCTCATAGAATTCTCTCTCGAAGCTGAAAAAGGTGGAGGTAAGGAAAAATTCAACCAACTTAGCCGTATCAGGGTTGGTGAGCTTATTAATCACCTCCATGGCCTCATTGATGGGAATACAAGTATAAAGAAAGACCATGTCGAAACTTACCAGAATGTCCTCAGGCTCAAGCTTAATTCTCTTAAGATCATCAATAAAAGAAGCCGAGTCTTTGACGAAGGATTCAGTGTGACCAACCAAGGGCCTCAAATTTACAGCAAGGAACTTGGCTAGGAGGTAAGTCGGGCCACCAATGGTGTTGACAATGGGTCTCAAGGGGGCCCCTTCCTTATGGACCTCTGGAAGGCCATATATCCTAGGAGTGATGGGGTTTCCCTCAATAAGCTTCTGGGACAGAGGAATAGTGGAATTGCATGACTTGATCGGAAGAGCGACCGCTCTGGAAACCTTTTTAAGGGGATTTTTTGAAACCTTCTTATAACTCCCACTATTACAAAGATGATCGAGCATCTTATTTCTGTAATCACTTCTATCCAGGAGGACAACAGCCCCACCTTTATATGCTTTTAAGACCACGACGTCACGATTTTTGTTCAAGGTCTTCAGAGCCTCAAACTCAGCCTTGGGTTACATTTTAACTTAAAAATTATTATTGGAATAATAATATTCAAGAAATAATTAAGTAAATATATTTGATCTCATGAATTTCAAGTATAAATTAATATAAATAATATATATATAATATATTATTATATATATATATATATATATATATTATATATTAATATAATAGTACTACTAAACCTTTAGAATGAAATAATACTAAAATAATTATTAAATAAATATATCCAATATTATTATTTATACCATACATTATAACATGATATATAAACCATTAATAAGTCCTTTAAGCTAAAGTTCTCTAAAGATATTTTTAATTCATCCCTAATGAACTGAAGAATTTACATATATAATATATAAGTATATATAGTATTTATATATATATATATAATATATATATATAGTGATTAATAAACAATTATAAATTACCCTTTATAACTATTTAATTACAATTTCTAATATGTATTTAGCATTAGAAATAGTTTATAGAGTTTAAAAAATTGAATTTAAAAGGTTGAATATAATTTTATTTAACTTTTAGTAGTATATAGAATTAGTTAATTTAATCCCTTCTAATACATAATATTATTTATATTTGATTAATATATTATATGTATTAATATACTTACCTGATCACATGGGTATATTCATACTTAAATATTATTATTGGAATAATGATAATTGAATTATTATATTATTTTTGTTTCATGATTGATGAATTTACCTATAAAATAAACCGATGTTAACCCAATATGGGATCGTTATAGGTATATATATACATTAATTAATAAACAAGTATATTTAGTCATATAGATAAATGATTGACTAACTTGTAGGAGTTCTTTACTTATATATTTTTTTACCCAATTTAACTAATTTCTTGGAATTATAATAACTAAAGAATATTAATTATTTGACTGGGGTCATATGGTCATAGTTAGCCGTTATCAATCTAGCCGTTAGAGTCTCTTCCCTAACTTTCTAACTAGCTAAGCTGGATCAGTTCTTCAATTTGTCCTGACGATGAACCACACTGGTTGGCTCGAAACGCGTCGAAAAATGATTATTTATGTGATTTCGCCGAAAATTCTCTAAACAACATAAGTAACATTGTTTTGTAAATTAATGCAGTAAATACCATTAGACAAAATACCATTCCCAACACAATCAGATTTATAAAATAAACTGAAGGATGTTTTTGAAAAGCTAAAGGAATATCCAAAAGGTACAAGCCTTGAAACTGAAATCAAGTTTCTAGAAAAACTTGGAACATAAAAAGTCTTTTCTAATTCTAAAACAAAGCCACTACTATAGCTTCCACATGCGAGCCTATCTTGTTTCCTGATAAGATGCTTTGCTTACTTCCCATTGGCTTCCTTAAGTTTTGCAAACCTTGCAAGGAATTCGAAATGTGAATTGTTGATCCAGAATCAATCCACTAGGTGTTAATATTGACATTAACCATATTAGATTCATAACAAACAAACGAGATTGGATTACCTTTGTCTGCAAGCCATTTCTGAAAATTGGTGCATTCCTTCTTCATGCGTCCCTTCTTTTTACGGAAGAAACACTTGGAATCCTTTTTGATATCAACTTGGGGAGGGTACTTTACCTTTCCCTTTTCGATTAGCTTGAGATTTTCCCTTTCCATGCATTGCCAACATTGCACTTTCTCCTACTTCCATCACCAGTCTCCCTTCCTCTTGAACACACATGGTCATGAGTTCATTAATTGACCATTTATCCTTATGTGTGTTGTATGAGATTTTGAAGGGTCCATATTGGTGCCAAAGGGTGTTTAGGATGTAGTGCACCAGGAAAGACTCTGAAATTTCAACCTCGAGTTTCTTCAATTGAGCCACAGTGTCCCTCATTTTCTTGATGTACTCGCGTACACCTTTCACACTAGTGAGCCTTAGGGATGAGAATTTCATGATTAGGGTGCTTGCTAGTGCCTTGTTTGAAATGACGAATTGACCATCAATGGATTTCAGCATGTCTCAGACCTTTTCATGCTAATCAATGGAACCACGAATACCAGCTGAAATTTTAGTCTTAATGAACATCATGCTTAGGGATTAGATCATTCCCATCGTTCATAAAGCATGATGCCCGCTGTAGTGCTGGTATTAGTGAGTGTCGGTGGTTCATCTTTCCTAATAGCATAGTCTATGTCCATCCACCCCAAATGAAGGAGAACCCTCTCCTTCCAAACCTTAT
>APFE031310803.1:91468-115618 GCA_000404065.3 Pinus taeda | reverse complement strand
AATTATTAAATAAAGGATATACCAATATTATTATCTTATAACATACTATTATAACGTGATCCTTATGATATAGTCTAAATAAATTATCCTTTTAAGCTATTATCTAAGATGATTTTAATTCATCCCAATGAACCTAAGATTATAACTATAATATATATATATATAGATATATATATATTATATATATATATTATAACTATAATATATATATATAGTGATTAATAAACAATTATAAATTACCATCCTTTATAACAAATTTATTTTAATTTCTAATATGTATTTAGCTTTATAAATAACGGTTGAGGATATTTTATTCAACTTTTAATAGTTTATAGAATTAGTTTATTTTAATCCCTTCTATTATCTTTATTACCTAATATTATTTATATTCGATTAATAGATTATATGTATCAATATATTTACCTGATCACCTGGGTATATTTATACTTAAATATTATAATTGGAATATTAATAATCAAAAATAAATTATTATATTATTTTTGTTTCATGATTGCTTAATGTAATGATGAAAAACAATAATAAAAAATAAACAATAATATTATTTTCACCAATATGGGATCGCTATATGTGTAAATATATATATATATATTATTATATATAATAATATATATATATATTATATATATAATTATATATATACATTTATTAATAAACAATTATATTTAGTTATATAGATAAATGATTTACTAACCTGTAGGAGTTCTTTTTTATATTTTTACCCAATTTAACTAATTTCTTGGAATAATAATAAATAAAGAATATTAATTATTTGACTAGGGTTATAAGGTCATAGTTAGCCGTTATCAATCTAGCCGTTGGAGTCTCTGCCCTAACTTTAACTGGCTAAGCTGGATCGGTTCTTCAACTTGTCCTGACGATGAACCACACTGGTTGGTTCGAAACACGTCGACAAATGATTATTTATGTGATTTCGTCGAAAATCCTCTAAACAATGTTATGTATCACAGAAGTCTAAATTCCTTAGTTATTGACTATTGCTGTTATTTCTGGATCCTTGGCATACTCACTTCGAATCTCATTAAGCCATTCAAGAACAACAACCGAGATTGCAAGTAGTGTTGGTTCGTCGTCTTTCCTGGATAGGGCATCTAGTACTACATTGTCTTTTCCCCTTTTATGTAGTATTTCCATGTCAAAGGCGACAATTTTTTCAATCCATTTTGTTGTTCTTTGGAAAATGTTTTTTGTTGAAGGAGGTGCTGGAGACTATTATGGTCTGTTCGAATGGAGAACTTACTTCCCAAAAGATATTGCCTCCACTTAGCTAGTGCGTGCATAATAGTGAGCATTTCTTTGTTGTATGTGGACTTGAGGCGTTCTCTTTTATTGAGCTTCCTACTTTCAAAAGCTTTTGGATGCCCTTCTTGCATTAACACTTCACCTATACCGAATTCGGGAGCATCACACTCAATGATAAATGGTTTAGAAAAATTTGATGTTGCCAATACGGGGGCATTAGACATAACTTCCTTTAATTTTTCAAAACACCTTCCTACTTCCTCATCCCATAGAAATGAATTTTTCTTTAAAAGGTTTGTCAGAGGCGCAGTTATATGTGCATAATTTTTAATAAACCTTCGGTAATATCCCGTCAAACCTAAGAACCCTCTTAGCTTAGATACATTAACAGGTTTGGTCCATTCTTTTATAGCTTTGATTTTATTAGGATCCACCTTTACGCCTTTATGGGATATAATGTGTCCAAGGTATTCTAATTCTTCCTTTCCGAAGGTGCATTTGGATTTTTTTGCATAAAACTGATGCTCTTTTAGTAGTGTAAGAACTTTATCCAGATGTTGTAAGTGCTTCTTCCAAGTTTTACTGTAAATTAAAATATTGTCAAAGAATACTAATACAAACTTCCTAAGATGTGGACGAAATAATTCGTTCCTAGTTGCTTGAAACATTGCTGGTGCATTGATTAACCCAAACAACATTACTTTAAATTCATAGTGACCTTCATGTGTTTGGAACGCTGTTTTTGGTATGTCGTCCCATCTGATTCTGATTTGATAGTAGCCTGACCTTAAGTCCAATTTTGAGAAGTATTTTGCGCCATGTAGCTCATCCAACATTTCGTCGATAAAGGGAATTGGGAACTTGTTTTTAATTGTTATTTTGTTCAATCCTCTATAATCAATGCATAACCTAAATGAACCATCCTTCTTCCTTACCAATACCACTGGTGCAACATACAGACTTTTATTTTTCGAGATGATCCCACACTTTAAAAGGTCTTGGATTAATCTCTCAATTTCCGTTTTTTGGTGATGTGGATATCAATATGGCTTAATGTTAATGGGGTATGACCCTGCTTTGACTTCTATTGTATGCTCAATTTCCCTGTTAGGAAGCATTTTCATAGGTAGTTCTTGAAATACTTTTTCATGCTTCTGAATTAGAGCTTGTATCTCTGGTGATTCTTCACTGATCACATTTGCAGATAACATTTCTAATTGGTGACATTGTACTACATAAGCGGGTGCTCCTTTTCGAATCATCTTCATCATCTGAGATGATGATATAATTTGATTCTCTAGTGCCTGGAATCCGTGTAATTTGTACCTGTGAGCTCCCCATTTAAATCTTATGAATTGTACTTGATGGTTGGCAGCATAAGTGCCTAGAGTTCGTAGCCATTGGATACCTAAGACTACATCTACTCCACCTAATGGTATCGTGAAGAACGAAGATTCTAAATTAAAGTCTTGAATTTGCAATTTGACCTTATGGCATTTCCCTACTTTTTCAATCTTCTTATCGTCAGCTACCATCACCTTCATGTTTGGTAAGGGAAATGAAAAAATATTGAGTCTCTTTGCCACGGTTGCATCTAAAAAATTGTGTGTGCTACCAGAGTCGATGAGAACCACTACATTGTTCTTCTTTGTGTCTTTTTAACGTTAAGGTCTGAGGTTGTGATATACATGTCATAGCTGATAGTGACACTTGCGGAATACTTCCGTCATCTAATTTTGGTGAGAATTCTGGGGCATTTTCTGCTTCTTCTGTGTTAGAATCTTCACTGTTTGAATAATTAGTTGCTTCACAATTATATAGGTTCTTTGGTTCTTTTCCCTTCACACACCTATGTTTGTGGTCCCACTTCTCACCACAGCATTTGCATTTTCCTTCTTTTATCCTTTGTATTTCCACATTACATTTTTCACCTTCACGACGATGTGGTGGAGCATATCTTGTATTATTTGAATTCACAAACTGGGGTACTCTTCGTCTTGAATATACTTTTTCCAGTTTTGACCACAATATTTGTTCAAATTTCTTTTCAGTAGTTTTTTCTTTTCGTCTTGCTACTTCTATTGTCTTAATGTCATGAAGGTCAAGTTCTACTTGTAAATGATTTTTAAGTCCGGAGATGTATGATTGAACTAGATGAGACTCTAATAACCTAGGTACTCGTGTCACTAAGGTTTCCCATTCTTGAGTGTACTCATCTACACTTCCTTTTTGTCGTAATTTGATGAGTAATGAAAAAAACTCTTCTTCCCTTACACCTTGGAATCTTTTAAAGAATGCATCTTTAATTTCCTCCAACTGATGGCGATTGTCGTCTTCTTCCACCACATATACCAATTATATGCTTCTCCTTCCATTTTCATGGATGCGTGCCTAAGGCTTTGTCATCATCGTTGATGTCATAAATCTCAAAGTATTCTTCTGCTTTATTTATCCATGCAACATTGTATTTTTCATTTTCATTGAATTTAGGCATCTCGACTTTTTCCCTTCGCTGATATGTCGCTAATGGTTGAGCGAAAAAAGGATGTTGATTGGTAAATGTATCCCCAGGTTGCTTATTTGAGAATATTATGTTACTATTTTCTTGGTGAGGCGTTGCTGATTTTTTTGGAGATTCAACCTTTTGAGAATCTATTGATTTTGTTGAGTCTGATGAATTGTGCTCTAGATTTTCTCCATCTTCTTGGAGTAGTTGTTCGGGTGTAATATCATGCTTTCTACACAAGTGGTTCAGCAATGGCAAGGTCTATTTTTGATTTATTTCAGTTTGGCTATGGTTCTGCCCCATCTGTAGTTCTATTCTATTTGTTATGTCCTGAAGCCTCTTGATATTGTCAGCGTGCCCATTAAACTTATTTTGGAAATCAACTAATTTTTTATTGACATCATCAGAGTGGTTAGTACTCCTATTCTCCAATTCAATCAATTTTTTTATTGAAATTAGCCATTGACATCGAACGAGTTTGTGGGGGTGTAAATTTGTCTGCCAACTTAATTTTTTTTAATAATTAAATTAAATTTATTTAATTATATAACATATAGGTTTTTTTTTTAAAATTAATTAATTAAATTAACGTTATAGTGGACAGTCACGTCTGACTGATCGGTCACCTCCCATTTGACCGTCATGTTACTTGTTTGACCGACGACTTGTGCGGATATCACGCAGAGAGTTACCACGAGTTTATAGCAGAGGTCTTTCGGGCAGATGACAGCGGACAGGGATGACGGAGGTTGCAGTCTTCCGGGCAGATGGAAACAGCAGAGGGACGAGCGGACGTCAGGGAAAGCAAGATGCAGAGGAGGTAGAAAAAAAACATATGGTGGGGCTGTGGACAGTGAGGGACAACAGTTGAGGGGCGACAGAACGGATTGCAAGTTGAAGGCAGCAACACAACGAGGGTTTGCAGGTTGAGGGTCGTAGCTCTGATACCAGATGAAGTGAAAACTTCGTAATAAACAGAAATAAATAAATATGTTATAAATAATTGAATGATGATTGTTTACGGTGAGGGTCCCTAGCTTATATACTGCCATGGGCACCCTTTTGGGAAAGGGCATGATCTTATGATCGTGCCCTTTCGTCTAATTAACCTAAAATTAAATAATTTTTACATAACATTAAATAATTTTTACATAACAGTATTATTCAAAGTTCAAACCTGTCATCATCATGAAAAATGAAATGTGATTAAACTTTAAAGTCTAAACTTTAAATCAATCTTTCAAATTTAAATGCTTAAGCCTTAGATAAGCTGAATAAGTCTCATGTTTCTTAGTGTCTCACCTTGTATTTTCTTGTTGCAAAGTCAAAGATTGGATTTGACAAAGACAAGATCATCTAGTGCTTTTGTGTTAATTAGTTGTGCTGCTTGCAATGTATCTTGCCATACATGCTCCAATTGTGCTCTCAACCTAATGCACTACTGTTGATTTTCCACGACACTTCAGAATCAGGTTTATATATAAGTCTTAAGATCATGATCACAAACACACTGAAATACCACAGCTCTAGCACTTTGCACAACGGAAAACATATAGCGGTGAATCAACTCAACGCAAAAGACAATTTTTAACCCAAAACTTGTTATATTGCAAATCTTAATACAACAAATGTAGGGCTTCCATGCTAGGGATCATGGCCCTTACAATCATCCTTGATACAAGGAAAACTAGGGCTTGGAGTCAACAACTTATGACTACCAATCTTTCCCTGAACAAAGTACACTTGACTTACTTGTTGAGGTGCACACTACTCAGCCCCTTCGGTCCACGTACCTTAAACACATCTGGCTGGTCATTTGCCACCTCTTCTGTTGCTCACAAGAATTATGCAACTTTAGAATGCTTACATCTTTAGCCGCTCAATCTGCCACTATCAACCCTTCTGTTGCTCAAAGAATGATTGATGTTAATTTTTCACTACTCTATGCTATGCCAATTACTTTAGCCCAATTCACTTACTTCAATTAGAAATCTTTTCAACAATAATTAATTCTTCCAATAAACAATAGTAACTAAAGATAGAACAGTAAATGCAATGACAATAGGAGACAATCAACACATCAACAAGAGACACTGATTTGGTCAAAGATTAGGGAAAAACCCCATAAGTGGGATAACCCTTTGAAATTCTTCTATCAGATTGTCTTCAATTGTTTAGTAGAGAGTACAATGAGCCCAAATCCACAAATAATAATCCAAGTCAAAATTTGACTTATCCAAAGATATAACCAACCAAAAACCAAAATATGAGCCAATAATCAAATTTGGTCGAAGTCAACGACAACAAGTGGTCAACAGTCAACAATCAACAATCCTCCAAATGGAGTCAGTTTGTTGACCACTACGTGTCAATGGCCCATAGCAGCACATCCTGGTTTTTTTTTTTCCGCAAAAGGGATGACACTTGATCGATGTGTCCGTGCCGTTCAGTTATCATCATCAGCCCAATTTCCAAGATGTTATAATGTAAACCCATTATGCATGTAGATGATGTAAAAAATCTCAATAGATTTGTGTCATGTATGTAACGACCTAGGTAAACCTACTTTTCTAGTGACGGTGTACATTCTGGGAGGTTTTTGTCTCATCGATCCATTCTCGGATGGTCGACAAAGTTTTCCTCCAGTCTTACCCTAAAGCTGGAATGGATTTTGTAGCTAGGATTTTAGGCGAGTTGTAGTGTTCTAAATCGAGTCTATGTAAAAGTGATTTGGGAATAATCCGAACTATTTGGTTAGGTTATTTTATTACAAATTGCTTGGTATGCTGGATTATATATGTATCGCAGAAATGGGTAGTCTGTGAGGGTCCATTACAAATGGGTTTTCCCCCTTATGATGTAAAAAATTTGAAAATCATGATGTAAAGTGTTTTGAGGGCTGGAAAAATAATTTGTCCCCTCATAGGTTATTTAATTAAATTTTATGGCAAAAAAATTAATTAAAATCCTAAGCCAAAAATTTGATTAATTCTATGTTTTACGTAAATTTAAATTCTCCGAAGACAAAATTCATCGGTCCTAAAAAATTAAATTTTAAAAGGTCCTGGGACTAAGGTAAATTAATTATTTTGCCAAATTTTGGGGTTTAGTCAAAGTCAAATTTTTGGGGAAATTAACTCAAAATTTCTATTTTTGAGTTAATTAAATGCATTTAATGAAAATTTTTGAATTTCTCCAAATATTTAAATATTTTGATGGATGAGATTAAAAGAAATTTTAATCTCCATCAACGGTCGAGATTGCTTTGACGAGGATCACTTGAACTAGCCGTTGGAGGATTTTATTTTAAATAGGAAGTCATTTGTCAGTCAATCCATCCGATCTCTGAGTCGTGTACTTACCAAGGAGCTCTGATGTAATCTTTATTTATTTATTTATTTTTATTTTATTTTGGATAATAAAGAAAGACTTTGGGGTTAAATTTTGCTAGTGTTACTCTTTATGGGAATACTATAAGATGTGTTGTTTTTCATGCATAATTTTTTTCTAAAGCCATTGATGATAGCTTTTGAAGAGTGATTTGAGTACAGGTATCTTGCTCAGTCGTTGGGGTTTGAATAATAATTTAAATTTTGAACGTAATAGCAGGGATCTCTATTTATCTGAATTTTATAATTATTTTCTCGCTCTATTTTGATGGTTGGATTGAGTTTTGCAAGGAAATCTTGATTTTAGATCCTCGGGCATTAGGGAAAGTTTTCAGTTGGACCATCCAACTCTCGATCTGTGTTTTCTAAAGAGCTCAGCAAAATTAATCTCGGACATATCATAAGATTTCTTTTTTTGCTTTATTGATACATGAGGGTTTCGAGTTAGCACCTTTAAAATTTAAAAATATCTTTTAATTTATGTGCAGCATAATGGTAGATGTCGCTGATTAGAGCCTGCAGTTTGTAAATTTTGTAATTATTTTTCTAACATGGCTTTTTCTGGGTTTTAGTTTTTATCATTGTATATATCGTTTGGGTGTTTTCTTGTTGTCATGCAACTATAAATATCAGGAAGAAATTTGTGTAGAGTCTAGATCTAGGCCTTGGAGTTAAGATCTAGATCTATGGGGTTTATTCACATAATTTTCCAGGGATATTATTCAAATTCTTTTTACTGTCTGTCATGTCCCTTCTCAAACACATTTGTAATAGGGTGTTGCTACACAATTTTGCACAATTTTGGCTAAGAAAGAGAACCCATCATTTTTGACTTAGGGACTTAGGGGACAAAATGGCTTAATTTGGTTGCTAGTGGAATGTGGGGGCCACCCACATGGGAATTCGAATGGGCCCATTCGAATAGCTTGGATGGAAAGTCGAATAGGTGGATGGAGGGGCCCACATGAGGCAAGGGAGGCCCAATGAGTTATAAGGAGGGAGAAGCTCTCATTTTGGGATTCATTCATACATTTTGCAAACAAAATCACTTGACTGTTCACTTTGCTGTTTAGCTGAGTCAACCGGATGTTTGGCCACGAATCTTTTAAGCGGGAGATTCAACCTATACTTTGGGGGACCAACCGTGCCTGCCCTAGGGAGGCAGTTCTTCAAGGATTTTAGGAGTCCGAGCCAGTGACATAGCACCACCAGCCAGCGCAGAGCCGGGAGTGCGTATTTCTGGGCAACCAGAGAATACACAGAGGGAGATATTGGCGAGCATAGATCAGATTGTTTGTTGGAGAGTTAGAGATTTGAGATAGCAACAATAGACCAACATTCTTGCTGAGTTTTATAGCCAACAGAGCCAACATTCCAATAGTTCGAATTGCTGGGCTAGGGGACAACACAGAGGCCACTCTGCAGTTTTTCGTGGAGCTTAGGAGCATGTGTCCTAGGCCAAGAGCTCACCTGGGAAGTCAGGGATTGGATAGCAAGGGTCAACCCAACACTTTGGGGGCATTTCTGGGAGGATTTACATGCAGTTTCCAGCAGACTGAGTTTTGCAGTTCCAGTTGAAGTTGGGCTCCAAGGGGGTCGAATTTCAAAAGTCTAAACTAACCAACATCCTTTCTGGGTTTTTCTAGGTTTTTGACGAGGATCCCAAATATAAATTTTCCTAATTGTCTGAGCATCGAAGGTGGGGTTTTAAGCTATATCTTTGTAGAAGACAGTGTAGAATTGCTGGGGATTGAATAGTGCCTTTGGGGGTCGATTTTGGGAAGTCCAAATCGAGCCAAATCATTTTTGGGTTTTTGTGAGTCTTGGCCAAGGAGTTTGTGGTTGAAGTTTCATCATTTTCTGAGCACCGGAGGAGTTTATTGCAGTCCCTTTCCAGGTAGTAGTGAAGTTTTCTGGGCAGGGCAGAGCATTAGAGGAGCAATCATTTCCAACATTTGATATCATTGTATTATCACCTGGGTTCTATCACGCTTGCCATTGAGGCAAGCCTAGGTGCATTTCTCCATACTATTATACTTGTTCCATTGATTAATAAAATGGCTCAGCTGGTTCTTAATTCCAAAGTTTTTATGAGCATTTGCTGACCGTTTAAAATTTTTGTGTTGTAAATCGTTTTTGCTTTGCATATCACTATTTATTTAAGTTTGGAACATTAAACAGTCCAAAAGTTTAAAATTTCTTGGATCTGGAATTTTTCATAAGGGTTTAAGTGATAAATCTGAAGCAAAAGGATTTAACATTTTAATTAGAATTTCTAGAAATGATTTACGGGTTTTTCTGGCTACCAATTATCTGAGTTTTCCGATTTGCTGCCTGGATTTTCGATTCGCTGCAAATATTCGATTTTTTTATAGAAAAACCCTTTCCTTTTCTTCCCTCTGTTGTTCCCTCCGTTTTCCATTTGCTACCCAAGCTCCCTGCTGCCTTCATCCTTCTACTTGCATTACTCCTCATCACTCTAGCTCTATCCTCATTTTTGACCTACTGCATTTTGTTTCTGCAAATTAACGTTTCTCCATTTGCTACCTTTCTCCTGTTGCATCTCTCCATCTCCGCGGCTCCTCTTAACTCGCATACCCAACTATTTCTGCTTGCGTGTCTGCAAGCTGCCATCCCTCTGCTTGCTTTTCTTCCTGACGTGCGGTTCCCTCTCCTCTTCTATCCGTGGCCCCCTTCCTGCAAACCCTTCAATGCCGTCACTGCTCAACGCTCGCAACCTCGTTCCCATTTCCTCGAGCTCCACTTCTTTGCAGACTCTCTAACCCGTGGCTCCGTCTTCCTTCTCCTCTCTTGCAACCATCATCTAAACCCTTTGAGCTTCCTTCCTGCCGTCAACCTACAAGCAAAACATTCGACCTCCTTTTTTTGGTTTGTTTTTTATGTTTTCATGTTTAGTTAGGGTTAGACTTCTCATTTGAATTTTTCCTTGGTTTCTTTTATTTGTTTTTGTTTTGGTTGTTTTGAACTCTTATAAATCGAATTTCATTTTTTTTAATTTTTTGCTTTACCTGTTTGTTTTGATTTTTTTATGACGTTTGTGATAAAAACCAAAAATTCAAAAAACATAAAAAACATTAAATTCGAAAAACATTTAATGTTCCTTGGTGTCTTTGGTGTCAAGTGTAAAATTTTAATTTTTTGTGGTAGTGATTTCTCTATTGTCAAGTGCGATTAATGTTTTGAACATCACATCGACTATAGGAAATCGATAAGTTTTTCTAGATCTGGGTCATTAAAGAAAAATCATTTAAATTCTAGGATTGTGAATTGCTTAGTTTTTTCATGGTATTTAGATCTTTCAGAATTTAATTGCTATACTATTTTGCATGTTAAGATCGTTGTTTCTCCTGAATAGCTTGATTGTGTTTCTTCAAGTAGGTTTATGATTAATTTAACAAGGTTTGTGGTTAATTGAACATCTAAGGCACTAGTCTTAAAATCATTTATATTTTTGTGGTTGTGTCTCAGTTAATCAGAACTTGTCTCATTTTCATTAAGCGATTCATCCTTAAGTCTCCTAGAGCCTGTGTTCCATAGGTTTCCTTCATTCAGTTACCCCTAGGGACTACCCCCCTTAGCTTGTCTAGGAGAGAGTCTAAACAGAGTAAGGATTAGAGTGACAACCCTTGTTGCAGTGCCTAGACACTTTGTGCAAAAACACGTTCAACAGTCAAAAAGTGCGGCTTGATTAGCTGGTTAAAGTGCTGGAAAAACAGTGCCCAATCTCGGTCAGAGTCAAAGTCAAGGGAAACTGAAACCCTAGTTGCAAGTCTAAGGTCAACCACAGTCAAAGTGCCCATAAAATCTCAATGTGTGCCCACAAATTCAGCCCTCCAAAACAGTCCAAGAAACCAAGTAAAAAAATAGTCAAACTATGTCCAATCTCTAGAAGTCAACCCAAGTCAAGGTGCTGGTTAAAATCAAAATTCAGCCTCCTAAAATGTCTCCTTCCTCTTGCTCACACGTGTGAAGAGATCCCTGCAATTTTGAGATGTATCGAACCATATGAAGAAAAGAGATGAGTGTGATGAGTGAGTGTCCAAATGAGGTGGAGGTCACTAGGTGGTGTAGGAGGGACAATTTATCCTCTAGGTTGACCTGAGCAAATGACATATTGTGGTCTTCATACCAAAAATACACTTTCCCTTGTTTGAATCTAGTGCTTCAAAGGGAAAATTGGTCCTCTCGGAAAGATGAATTTAGTCCCATGATTGGAATTTGTCACTGAGCTGCCAAATTAACACACTCTCTCAGCTAGGGAGAAATTCCAACTACATCATTTGATCAACGCAAATATCTTGTCATCAAATCATATCCCATCTCTGCTCAACTCTATTTGCTGAAACATTCTCGAATCTAAAGAAAAAGAATCATCGGGGAGCTACAAATACCACCCTCTCGAGACAATGAGGAAGGTCCTATGGGACACTCTCACTTCATGTCTATGACAGTGGGGAAGGTCCTATGAGACACTCTCACCCCAAGTCATCTCATAGGGTAGCATATTGCTTCCACCCTATATTGAACAATAGACGAGATACAACTTACCAAGCAAGGATCACAACCATCCCATTATGCAATCAATGAGCGAGATACCACTTGCTATATAAGATGTAAGGATCACATCCATCCTATTGCCTACTGATCTTCTCAACAATGACCCTCAATAGTCATTAGGTAGAACATCTGCATCATAATCCGAGCTTGGGTGTGATACCTAACTTACCAAAAGTAAGGATCACACACCCCCAAGCCTCAACCTGTTGGCTAGATGGGGAGGAACAATCCCAAAAATCCCAGCTTGTGGGTATGATGCCAACTGCGATATATTCTACTAGACCGAGATAGGGGGAGATACCCGACTTTTCAAAACAAATAAGGATCACGCACACCTTATGGGTGACAAATAGGGGAGATACACTATTCTTTAGAGATACCTCAACCCTAGGAACCCTCAATGCTCCATTCTCGCCTTGGGAGCTCAACCAAGGGGGGGAAGAGCTATGCTCAGTGTTCTCGATCAGTGAAGCCCATCATTTGGAGGGGTCACATCTATCAGTCCAAGCTTCTCGATGAAGACCAAGAACTTCCCTTTCGACAAAGCCTTGGTGAGAATATCTATAGTCTGCTCATCTGTTGATATGTGATGGAGTCTAACGGATCCTCTTTGCAGCATGTCTCGAATGTAATGATATTTGATCTCTATGTGCTTGGACTTGTCATGAAATACGAGATTTTCTGCCAATTGAATCCCACTCTTGTTGTCATAATATATCACAATAGTGTCCAGGACCTACACAAACAACTCTTATGATATTTGATCTCTATGTGCTTCGACTTGTCATGAAATACGAGATTTTCTGCCAATCGAATCCTACTCTTGTTGTCACAATATATCACAATAATGTCCAGGACCTACACAAACAACTCTTATGATATTTGATCTCTATGTGCTTGGACTTGTCATGAAATACGAGATTTTCTGCCAATCGAATCCCACTCTTGTTGTCACAATATATCACAATAGTGTCCAGGACCTACACAAACAACTCTTATGATATTTGATCTCTATGTGCTTGGACTTGTCATGAAATACGATATTTTCTGCCAATTGAATCCCACTCTTGTTGTATATATCACAATAGTGTCCAGGACCTACACAAACAACTCTTATGATCTTTGATCTCTATGTGCTTGGACTTGTCATGAAATACGAGATTTTCTGCGAATCGAATCCCACTCTTGTTGTCACAATATATCACAATAGTGCTCAAGACCTACACAAACAAATCTTGTCGTTGCCACACCTCAAGGCTCAGGAAGTAGTGCATGAGTCCAAGGTCCTTCATCTCGAATTCAAAGGCTAGCTTCCTCGTACATTGATCATCAGGGGCTCTTGTGAATCCAAGCTTCACCATGTAACTATCTATGCGGGTGTACCATGCTCTGGGGGCTTGTTTCAAGCCATACAATGCCTTCTTCAACCTGCAAATGTGTGTCTTTCGGTCCCCTACTTCAAATCCCTGTGGTTGCTCGACGTAAAGTTCTTCCTGTATCATGCCATGGAGGAATGCTGTCTTCACATCCATTTGATGAAAGGTCCATCCTTGACTTGCGACAAGGGCAACTATCGAACAAATGGTGGTGTATTGCGCCATAGGAGCAAATATATCATCATGATCTTCTCCCTCTTTCTGGGAGAATCCTCTTGCCAAGAACCTTGCCTTATATTTCTCAATACTTCCATCGACTTCATGCTTGATCTTGAATAGCCATTTTGAAGTCACCACAAATTTTCCCTTCGGTCTCGACACAACATCCCATATGTCATTCTTCATAATTGATTTGTATTCTTTGGCCATTACATCCTTCTAGACCTGTTCTTTCACGACTTATTCAAAGGTTGGAGGCTCAACTTGAATCATATTACTCATTGCTACAACATATCCCTGGTACCTGCACAATTTCTTTCTTTCTCTAAAGGTCCCTTGGTAGGAATGTGTCTCTCGACATCCTATAATGTGTCACAAAGCCAAAGTGGCCTCTTCTTGGGCATGGGATCACATGGCGGAGGATCCAAGGGGTCGGTGGGCTCCATGGGATCATCAACAATGTCTCTCTCAGATTCAGGCATAAAAGGACCTTCTAAAATATCCATATCATCACTTTCTTTCTTAGGAGGAGGAGGCAGAGGAAGGCCCCTTGCTTTCCCAAGAGCAACATCTTCATCAAATGTTACATCCCTGCTAATGTCAACCTTCCTATGACTAGGAATATATATTTTAAATGCATTGAAATCTTCACAATACCCAACGAACGTACATTTTCTTCCAGTGGCTTCTATCTTGTTTCTTTTGTCTTTTGGGACATGGAGATATACGAGAAAGCCAAATATATGGAGGTACCAATGTCGGGCTTCATCTCTGAATACTTCTTCGAGAGGCTTGTTGTCCAATGCTTGATGAGGCACCTATTGGAAAATCAGAAAGGCAAAATGATTTTCTTTATGTTGATAATTACTTGCGAGATTCTTATATTCTTATTAACTTTCTTGTGTTCTTCTTTTATCTTAGTTCATTAAGCAATTACCAAATCATAACTCGAAGATCAAAGACACCGGATGTAGGCGGATAACTAGGGAAAAACCCCTATCTAGGGGAAAACCCAATCAACAACTCTTCCTTCAATAGTTTCATGAGAGAATCCAAGACTCTAGACGCAGACTTCCTCCAATCACCAAGTCTACCTTCCCCTTCTACAGATGATAACCTTCCATCAGAAACTTTGACTTAGAATAGCAATAGTGACATCAACAACAACAACACTTCGATCTAATAGCAGCATTAGAAACTTCGATCTAGTAGCAGTAACAACTTCGATCTGGTAGCAACAACAACTTCGACCTTAGTAGCAACAACTTCTACCTAGAAGCTGTTGAAGAATCAAGGGAAGTTATGTATAATAAGATTCTTCTAAACTTCATAACAATTTGTCAAGCACTTTTACAATTTATCTTAGCTTGATCTCCTTCTTATTATTAGCATGTGTGTTTACTTCATCAAACTGCTACCAAAACATAAGAAACAAGAACACAAGATATTGGCTCTCTGCTAGGGCAAAACCTCTCTCTCTTAGGGAGGAAAATCCTTTCGTAAATTTCTCTTATTAAAGCTTCTTATTGATCAATGCCAAACCCTAGACCCTTGACTAGAATATCCTCCAAGCACAAGTCAAGTCCTTCCTCCTTCCTGCACTTTGTTCCCCGACACTTAGTCCTCCTTCCAGCACTTCGTTCTCCTTCTTTCGACACTTTTCTCTTCTTACAATTGTTGGTAGTCCTTGTTGTACTTGCCCTAGAAGAGACACTTATCCTTGATCTCTAGTGAAGCCCTTCACTAATGATGATTTCTTCCTTCTTCTTGACCAATCGAGCTTCTTCTTCAATGTGTAGGTACAGACTTGATATGACAGTTTTGCAACCCTAAATTCTCGCACGTGTGGGAGGTTTAGTAGTGTATTTGGTTCCTTTCTCCTTCGTATGAGAGAGTCTCTTCTTCGCTCTAGTGGGAGGCCTTGTAGGCCTAAGTTTCAAGCCCAAACCAAGATGAATATATCATTGTGATTTTGCTACTGATATAACCCCAGACTGCCCTCCTTTTTCTCGCATGTGTGACTGTACTTTGCCTTAGAAATAGTCCCAAAACTTCACTTTTCTTCTTTCTTCGTTGCACTTGGAGACCCCTTAAACTTCGTCCTTCTTCACTTTTCCTTGACTTCTCTTGCTCTCTGATTTCAGAGGTGAGTATTGGTTGTTATGAGGCAGTGGACAACCTCTATATATAGAGGACTATCCCTCCTGTTGACCACAACGTGTCAACTTCCCATAGCAGTACACCCCCTTTTTCGCAAAAGGGATAGCACTTGATTGACATGTCCGTGCCATTTGACAATCATCGTCGACCTGATCATGTTATGTTATAAACCCAGTCTGCATGTGTAAATTGTAAATAATCTTAGCAGATATGAGTCATGTATGTAAATTGCCTAGGTGGACCTAATTTTTTAGTGATAATCTAAGTTCCGGAAGGTTTTTTGTCTCACCAATCCATGATCAGTAGAGTTTTCCTTCAGCCTAACCCCAAAGTCGGAATGAATTTTGTCATTAAAATCTTAGGGGAATCCTAGTGCGTTGATCTGCTAGATTATATTTGGTCGCAGAACTGCGTGGTCTATGAGGGTCTATGTCAAATGGGTTTTCCCCCTTGAGATGTAAAATTCTAAAAGTCATGATGTAAAGTGTCTTGAGGGTTAGAAAATGTTTTAATCCCCTCATAAGTCTTAAGTCCTAGGTCCTAGGTGATTTTCCCAAAGGCTAAGTTCGAGGATCTATTTAAAAAAATAAAAAAATAAAAAAATAAATAAAAAATTATAAATAATTAAAAAATATAAAAATAAAAAAAATAAAAAAATAAAAAAATAAATAAAAATAATAATAAAATAACAATAAAATAATAATAAATAATAATAATAAAATAAAAAAATAAAAAAATAAATAAAAACTTAAAAAATAATAAAATAATAATAGGTCAAATTTTTGAATTTCAATTTTTAATTCGATGGATGAGATTAAAAGATGTTTTGACCCTCATCGACGGTCGAGATCATTTTGACATGGATCACTTGAACTAGTCGTTGGGAATTTTTCCTTTAAATAGGGTGCTAGGGGTCATTTGAGATTAGATCTGAGAGTCTGGTGCCTAAGAAAGCTTTCTTGTAGTCATTTTTGTGCAATAAAGAAAGACTTTGGGGTTAAAAATATTGCTGGTGTTACTCTTCTGAAAGTGTTGTAAGATGATTTATGCTTCTGTATAATTTTTATTTTCAGCCATTGATTTGAGCTTGATGAAGATTGATTTAGGCACAGGTATCTTGCCTGATCTCTGGGGTTTGAATGATAGTTTAGATTCTGAAATATAATGGCAGGGATCTCCATTTGATCTGGATTTTACTATTATTTTCTCCCTCTATTTTAATGGTTGATTTTAAGCTGTGCAGGAAATCTTAGTTTTGAGTTTACTGGGCGTTAGGGGAAGTTCTCGGCTGAACCAACCAACTCCCGGATTGTGTTTTCTAAAAGAGCCCAGCCAGTTCTTGATCCTGGGCTTATCATTTGAATTTTTTTTTGTTTTGTTTTGTTTTGTTTTCTATGAATGCATGCAGGGTTTTCTGAAGTGTCTCACACTAAAATTAAATTCTGATAATATTACTGTGATTATTGACAAATCTGGCTGCTTAAGAGTCGAAAAGTTGTAAATGCTGTGATTATTTATCTGATTTAGGGTTTCAGTTTTGTTTTCTGCACATATTATTTTTGGGTTTTCTGTTTTTTCCATTGCAGGTTGTAGGTACAGATTTTAAAGGTTTTCCAGGGTTTCTATCAGGCAATCTGAAGCGGATTGGTTTAAATTTTTTTACAATTTATGAGGAAATTTCAAGGGTTTTCTGCTGCTGCCTAGAGGGTTTCTCTTTTGTAGAAGGATTTCGAGATTTGTTTCAGCGTCTGTGCCACCCCTTGGATTCAGCACATATGTTATCTCAAATGATAATGGTAAAGAAGGTAGACCTATTCTCTCAATGATAGAATCTGCAAAAGTAAGTGAGAATGGAAATTTTGAAGTTGGATCTGGCAACTTAAAAATGTTATTTTCCTCTGCGTATTGGCCAGCCCTCTTTCATTACCAGCAGTTCTTATTTTTCACGCTGATTGCCTTATGCTGACCATTCCAGCGTCCATACACCTTCCACGCTGCCTCCAACTTCATAACTAGCATTGCAGCTACCACCTGCGTGGATCTATATCTCCCGCATCCCTTTTCCACCGTCGTCCAAGCTGTGGAGCTAAAACCTGCAAACCCAACGCATTTCTTTTCCTCTCACGCTGCCCCTTCTGCATCCATATTCCTCAAACTCACCCACACAGCTCCTTCTCTGTGTGTTATCTCTAGCTGCAACTACGTCCATTTCCTCACCCTCACGCAACAAGTTTGTTTTCCCTTCACGCAGCTAAGTCCATCTGTTCCACTCATCTCCTGCTCACTGTTGTCCTTGCAACTCCACGCTGCCTCAAACCTCCAAAACCTGTGTGCAAAACCCTTGGATCAGCAATCGTCACTGCTTCCTTTGCTCTCGTACCTGCAAAAAACATATGAACCCCTCCTCCGTTGAAACCTGCAACACATCAAACATTAAAAAAAAAACAAGAAACAAAAAATCGATATTTTTGGTACAATCGTATGAGTGAGGTTAGCGTAGAGATTTAACGTAGATGGTACTCTAGGTTTTGATTTTATTTTTGGTTCTTTTTATATGCTTTGTTTATTTTGATATAATAAAGAAATAAAAGTTTAGTTTGTTTTTTCTTTTTTAGATTTTCATTTTGTTATATTTAGATTTTAATTTTTAGTTTTAATTTTAGATTCATTTAATTTTGTTTAGTTTTTCATTTAAAAAAAAAAAATCATAAAAGGTTTTAGCTTTTAATTTATTGGTTTCATTTTTTTTAGATTTAGTTAAAGTTCAGCTTAATTTTTTTAAATTTCAATAATATAAAAAAAAGAGGAAATAATATTCTTAGTTTTAGGCTTCAGTTTTGATATTTTTTAGTTTTGTTTTGTTTTAATTTTAAAGTAAAAAATGTCATAAAAAATCAATTAAAGAAAAAAAAAAGTTTTAGACTTTAGTTTAGTTTAGTTTAGAAGAGTTTTAAGTTTTATTTTTATTAAGATTTTAGTTTGTTTTATTCTTAGAAAATTAAAAATTAAAATATTTAAAAAATTAAAAAATATTTTTAGCTAAAAATTGAAAAATTCATTTTTGATATCTCTATGTTCCATTTATCTATAGTTAAATGCACTTAATGTTTATTTTGAAGTTAGCTATGTGGAAATGGTAACTGATCAACATTTAAATTTTATGATCATTTAAAGCATTTAATTTTTCTTTAAAGTTTAATTGCTGGATCATCGTTAAGGCATTGTGCATATGTTGAGAATCTTACATCGCTTGGGTTATTTGATGATAAATGATTGTTCTACATGGTTTATATTTCTGCAATATTAAATAAATAATCATTTAATCATTAGCTCCTTAAGGCACTGTTCTATTAACTTAATAAAATCAATTAAGTGCTTGTTGCCCTTCGTGTCTCCCAAACCGAATTGGTCCCCAGTTGGTCATCATTATCCCATAGGGTCTACCCCCCTTAGCCGCGGGAGATAGGCTTAAACGGAGAGATCGGGGATTAGGGTGAGAGCCCCCACTCTGAGCGTTGTCGTGACAATCCGTGTGTCAACACCTCCTTTAGATCGACTTGGTGTTTCTTCATCATTTTTGCTGTTAGGAGGATGTCGTTGCATGGAGAGGACTTGACTTTGCTTGGAGATATTTCCTTACTCTTATACAAGTTTATACATAGTGTAACATGCCCTTAAGTGTCTTCAATAAATACAATGACTCTTTGACTTCCTAGAAGCACTTAAATATGTGCTTGACCTACTTCAATGAGCAAGAAACTTGTTGATAAATATAACAAAAATATTTTTTTTTCTTGAATAAACACAAATATCAAAATTACATTTATGAAGACCTAACCTAATTACATTTTCTTCAACAGTCCCTCTAAACTAGGGAGGTATTCATAAATCATTACAAGGTGTTTGGCTATTTTTTAATCTTGAAGAATTCACATAAGAGAAATCGAATTGGCAATCCATCTATTATAGCATTATAGTAACCAACATTGTCCATGGCAAGGCCTTGACTAACAACTCTATCTCTCATTAGATTAGAGCACAATGTTGGCGAAACCAATGACTTATAGACACCTTAGTCATTTTCTCTTGAGGTACATACCCACCCGGGTGTTCACAGAGTATGACCTTCTAGGACTATTCTTGTCTTGGGTTCCCAACCCTCAGAATATCGGTCCTTTTCTTGGATGCCCTACACATTCTCAAAGAGTATCGAATGACCGATGATTATCCAATCCTCCCATTCTTTCCTCCTAAGTGAATACAAGAATGTTGTGTCTATCTCTTCCTCTCAATTGAGGAAGATATGCCCAAGTATCCTCTGACAAGGTACTTGTCCAAGTTCCTTTGTAATTGGGAACTTGTTATAACTCCCTCTTAGCTAGGGACTTGTCCATTCATCAACAACTTCTTCTTCGTGGGTCCTTCAGCTGCTTGATCTTTGTTATGAAACCAACTCACAAAAAGATAGAAAAGATAGATCAACGCCTTAGAAATAAGCCTCTTCGAGGGGGCAACCTCCTTTACATTACACAAATGAACAATTCTTAGATGATTCAAATGACAAAACCTCCTTTCTATATATAGGAGTCTAGGGATCACAATATTAACCAAGCCGACTAACAATAATAATATAAAGGCACAAAAATAAAAATAGAGGGATTCTATGGGGCACAATAATAACAATATGGGGACAATAGGGGCACAATAATAACAAATAAGGAATACAACGACAATAGTAAATGGGGGATCACTAATATTATAGGGACCTAACATGCCCCTCTTTCAAAAAGTATTTGTCCTCAACGCTTGAGGTAGTTCTGGATGCTTCTGTATAAAATTCTCATCCTCCATGTGGAATCTTCACAGGTAAGTTCTTCCACTTGATAAGAATACTCTGAAATTGAATCTATTCGTAGCTGTTGAGTTCTTGTTTCTTTGACTGCTTTAGGTTCCATATGATTTTTCCTTCCTCATCAAGTTACTGGCAATTTTTGTTGAAACTGGAAGCTTGTCACCTATAACCTTCTTTAAGCGTGAAACATGGAAAACTGGGTGCACTCGAGAAGTTGCAGGAAGCTCCAATTTGTATGCCATAGTACCTATCTTTTGCAACACCTTATACAGACCATAATACTTTGGTGATAATTTGTTATCCTTCTTAGCTTGCTTGAGGGACATTTGTTTATATGGCTGTAGCCGTAGGACTACCCAATCACCTACATCAAAACTTCTTTCGCCATGATGTTGATTTGCCTATTGTTTCATTCTATTCTGTGCCAAGGTGAGGTTATCCTTTAAGAGTTGGAGAACTTGTCGCTGATGCTCGATGTGATTTTCCACTGCTTGAACCTTAGAATTTTCTCTTAAATATGATGTGATGGATGGTTGATGATATCCATAAAGTGCCATATATGGGGTCATTTTTGTTGCAGTATGGAAGGAAGTGTTATACCACCATTCAGCCAGAGGCAACCATTTGACCCATTGTGTTTGTTTATCAGATACAAAGCAATGAATATATCCTTCCAAACATTTGTTTACTATCTCAGTTTGCCCATCAAATTGAGGATGATAAGATGAGCTATGATCTAACTGAGTACCAAGACAAGAAAATAATTCTGTCCAAAAATTTCCAGTGAAAATGGGATCTCTGTCACTTAGAATAATCTTCGGGTTTCCATGTAGCTTTTGAATTGTTTCCATAAATGCAGTAGAAACTGTACTCACTTTAAATGGATGAGATAATGCACAAAAGTGTGCATACTTGGTAAGTCTATCTACTACTACCATGATAACAGTCTTTCTTTCGGACTTGGGTAAACCTGTGATAAAATCCATTGAAACTTCCTCCCAACGTTGGCTTGGAATGGATAAAGGTTGTAATAGTCCTGGAGTCTTAATTGTTTCAACTTTATTTTGTTGGCAAACCAAACGTTCCGCCACAAATTTTTGAATATCCGATTTAAGGCCATCCCAAAAAAAATCCTTTTCAACTCTGTGGTAGGTTTTTAGAAATCCTGAGTGCCCTCCTAAGGGAGAGGTGTGCAATTCCCTAGGAATCTTTGTTTGAGTTGGGAATTCTTACATAGGTATACCTGATCCTTGTACTGTAACGAATCATTTTTCCAGATAAATATATCAGATGTACTGGGATCTTGTTGTATCTTTTGAATGAGTGCCCACACTTCCTCGTCATTCTTCCATTCATCCCTTGCTTCGTTTATCCAATCTGGTTGGATAAAAGAAATGGTGCAAAGAAATGCTTCCACATCCTTATCCTTTCTTGAGAGTGCATCTACCACAACATTTTGCTTCCCTTTTTTGTAGATGATTTCAAAATCATAACCCAACATCCTTGTGACCGATTTTTGTTGCTCTTTTGAAGATAATCTTTGTTCTAAAAAGTATTTAAGACTATCATGATTTGTTTTTACCTTGAACTGTCTTCCCATTAGGTAGGGTCGCCATTTCTTAAGTGCATGTATTATTGCCAACATTTCCTTCTCATAAATAGCTTTATGTAAATACTTTCCTTTGATTGGACGACTTTAAAAAGCAATGGGTCTTTCTTCTTGCATTAAAACAACACCGATTCCATTTCTTGAGGCATCACATTCCACAATAAAGGCTTTTGTGAAGTTCGGTGTAGCTAAGACTAGTGCTTGGCACATTGCTTCTTTAAGATGTTCAAAGGCCTTTGTTGTTTCTGGAGTCCATGAAAATGCATCTTTCTTTAATAATGTTGTTAGAGGTGCTGCTATTCTCCCATAATTCTTAACAAACTAGCGATAATACCTTGTCAACCCGAGAAATCTTCGTAGATGCTTTATGGATGTGGGGATTTTTCATTCCTTAATGGTTTTAATTTTGCTAGGGTCTACCTTAACACCTTCATGAGATACAATATGACCCAAATATTCCACCTCTTATACTCCAAAGAAACATTTTGGAGATTTTGCATATGATTGTTTCTCCTCCAATAGTTTGAGCACCATGTCAACATGTTGGACATGATCCTTCCAAGACTTGTTGTAGATTAGTATATCATCAAAAAACACTAACACAATTTTTCTAAGGGAGGGTTTGAAAATGGAATTCATCAAACCTTGAAATGTAGAAGGTGCATTAGTAAGGCCAAAAGGCATGACCAAAAATTCATAATGACCCTTATGAGTTCTAAATGCTGGTTTTGGAATGTCTTTAATCTTCGTTCTGATTTGATGATATCCTGAACGAAGATTCAACTTGGTGAAGTAAATTGGTCCATGCAATTCATCCAACAATTCATCAATGACAGGAATGAGAAATTTATCTTTAATAGCGAGCTTGTTGAGCTCCTTATAATCTGGACACATGCGCCATGATCCATCCTTCTTGTGAACTAATACTATTGGAGCAGAAAAAGAACTTTGACTAGGTTGAATTATACCAGCCTCTAGCATTTCTGCAACCATACGTTCAATTTCACCCTTTTGGGCATAGGGATATATGTACGTCCTGATGTTTGGAGGAACACTTCCTAGAATCAAATGAATAGCATGATCATAATCAAGAATAGGTGGGAGACCTTTGGGAGTCTCAAATACCTTGGAATGATTGTCCAAGAATTTTTGGAGATCTGGAGAAATAGATGATTTCGATGTGGGAACCTCTAACGAACATAATTGTGCAATTACACTTCATTATTCCTTCTTTAGAAGCTTTGTCATACCGTTAGAGCTGATTATCTTTCCCGGTTTCCCTGAAATACCCCTTAATTCAACTTTCTTTCCTTCCGCAGAAAATTTCATGAAAAATTCTTGAAAATTAAAAGCTCTTGTACCCAAGGATTGCAGCCATTGGACTCCTAGTACAACATCAACACCACCCATTGGAATGGAAAGCATTGGGCTATTCAATACATATTCTCCCATGGATAACTTGATATTATGGCACTTTTGAGAGCAATTTATGGTTCTTCCACTTGCAACCATCACTTGACACTCTAGTGCTGGATATAGGAAGCAATTCAATTCCTTTGCTATCTTACAATGAATAAAATTATGGGTACTTCCCGAATCAATCAACACTATTATCTTTTTCTTCTTGATATGTCCTCAAATCTTGATAGTTTGAGGAGTGGTAATTCTAGCCAATGCATTACTAGATATGGTCGGATTCATTTCTTCTTTATCTAGGGTTTGTTCCTGGAGTATATCCACTTTTTTTGACATTTCTTGTTTCTTTTCTTCATCCTCTTCACAATCTATGTAGAATAATTTCTTCTCAGCACACTTATGACTTTTAGTGTATTTGCTATCACAACTGTAACAAAGCCGTTTTGCTCTTTTTTCTTCCAATTGTTGTGGTGTCAACCTTGTAGGTTGTGAAAGGCTAGGGGCAACAACACTTCCATCTTTATAGTTGTGAGTGGTAGGTTTCCTGGTTGCCATAATTTTGCTTTCCATTTTTCTTGCTAACCTGAATGCCTTCTCCAATGAATCAGGTTTCCAAAGGCGAACCTCTTGTTGGAGATTATCCTTTAAAGTCCTTATGAACACATCAATCCTATGCTCCTCTGGAATATCTTTTACCCTTATGTTCAATTTTTGGAAGTCCTCAATGTGCTCCATCATTGAACCCTTTTGTTTGAGATTTATCA
>APFE031310803.1:74030-91448 GCA_000404065.3 Pinus taeda | reverse complement strand
GGAGATCGAAAAATTGCTCCATCTGTAGTATCCATGTTCCGGGATCCTTGCCATCAAACTTCCTCATATCGATTTTTGGAACATGGTGGGTCTTCAATCCAACATTAGAGTCTATGAAATCATGATTAACATTTATTTTGTTCTCATCATAAGATTTCTTTACTACCCTTTCACCATTAGTGACCATTTCTTGTAGTAACTTATTCAAATTTATCTTCAATTCTTCCATCTTATCGTCCATGACATTCATCTTAGCGTCCATGCCATTCATCTTAGCTTCCATCTTAGCATCCATGCCATCCATCTTAGCTTCCACGCCGTCCATCTTAGTTTCCATCCCGTCCATCTTAGCTTCCAAGTCATTCATCTTAAATTTTATGCCTTTCTTTAAACCATCCATCTTAGCTTGTACGTCTTTCTTTAAACCATCTATCTTATTTTCTGTTACCTTTTGTGCGAGTGAAATTTGTTGCACTTGGTTTCGTAATATTGATATATCATGTTGCATTTCTTCCTCTTCTTCATGAGCCATGCTAGAGCTTTAAGATTGCTTACTATGTGTTTCCATTTTCTTTCTTCAGGGCATCAATTACCGATAATAATGCTTCACTATGCCCTTTGAATTCCTTCAAACTAAGTTTTCAAACCAAGCTTATGCAAAAATTTAAAAAATACACACCTTTTTTCACTTGTAGGAGCTTGATATTGAATCTGATGTACCTTTGTAATTTTGGATCTCCCAATTCTGAAATTGTGAGCTGCAGTAGCCCTCTGCGTCCTCTTTCTACTGCCACCAGTCTGATCAAAATTGGATTCTCCAAGGAAGAGTTATGCCAAATCTCCCATGGTGACTTGATTATAAACTAGTTCAGTAGAGCGAACTTGTATGACGTGCCACGTCTCACTGTTTCAACTTTAGTACCTGAAACTGATACATAGAAAACTATAGGCTGTCCTCTTTCTGAAACTTTTTACGAGATTTCAATCTGATGCTCAAAGCAAAAGTTATGACAATTTTCCTGATACACAGAAAACTATAGGCTGTCCTCTTTCTGAAACTTTTTACGAGATTTCAATCTGATGCTCAAAGCAAAAGTTATGACAATTTTCCCCAGGTCACCTGTTTGGAATGTAATTCAGGAGTCTGCAAAAATGCCAACTTCGTCAGATCATATCTTTGCAAATATAACAGGAAAATATCTGAAATTTGGACCCGAAGTTTAGAACTATTTCGGCCCAAATGGGTTTTTTTAGCTTTTGAAACGTCGTAGAAAAAAAGTGATAGTGAAAATGGCGCGATGACCTGTTTGGAGCAGTGAAACCCTAGAATCCAAAGCTCTGATACCAAATGTTATGAAACTAGCTCACAAAAAGATAGAAAAGATAGATCAACACCTTAGAAATAAGCCTCTTTGAGGGGGCAACCTCCTTTACATTATACAAATGACCAATTCTTAGATGATTCAAATGACAAAACCTCTTTTCTATATATAGGAGTCTACGGGATCACAATATAACCAAGCCGACCTAACAATAATAATATAAAGGCACAAAAATAACAATAGAGGGATTCTATGGGGCACAATAATAACAATATGGGGACAATAGGGGCACAATAACAACAATAAGGGATACAACGACAATAGTAATGGGGGGATCACTAGTATTATAGGGACCTAACAATCTTCTTCTTTGATGTCATGAATTCTTTGTTCTCACTTCTTCTTGGTAGGGCACCGATCGTCGATCACTTTCCTTCTTGGCTTGTCATGTCATTTCTTCTTTGTGGAAAGTGTCCTTCTAGATGTGTGTCAGGTTCTTTCATCATCTGGCTACTCCTTTTTCATTTGTCTATGCTTTTAGAATACTTAACATAGATGCTTAGTTGTACTTGCTTGTTTCCATGCTTCGATTTGGTAGCCCTTCATGACTTCATGTTGAATTGCTTTAACATTAGATAGTGCTTTTGTTGGATGGCCTCTTCATCATGACATCTTCGTAGAGTTGAATCAACTATCTGCACCTTAATGTCTCCAAGGCCTTCATAGGTTTCAAGGGTCCTTTGATCTTTTTCTTCCCTTGTTAGAGTTGTCATGCCTTCTTTCGGGAGATGTCTTTAATGGATCTTGTCGGATAGTGATTCCTTATGACCATGGTGTTCTTCACATGCTTGATCTCTTTCTTTATTTGCTTCTTCTTGAGTTGTTTAGATAACAACCTTATACTTCCCCATGAGAGCACTTTCTTCTTTTCCTGCTTACTTGAACTAGTCAGCATTTCTTCTTCACATCTCTTTTAGTTAGCAGTCTTGTACTCCTTAGGAGAGTATTTTCTTCTTCACTTGCTTTATGGAGTAGTCAACAACCTTATGCTCCTTATGTGAGCACTTCTCTTGTTGACTTGTACATGCTCTTGAGTATGTCTTCGGTGCAAGAGATCTTTTTGTACTTGATCATGTCTTAGATCTATTCCCACGATTTTAATAATATATAAGATGACATGACTTTACCTTTTAGTACATACGTACCTCATCTTGATTCTGCTTTGATCATCTCGACTTTATTTGATGGTCCTTCTTGATTGATGTAGCCCTTCTTTGCTTCATCTATTCTTGCCTACACATCATTCTTTCTTGTATTCCATGAAAGGAATTCTTGTTGACACATCTGCTTTTATTTATGAACCTTCTTTTCATAGGATCTTGTAGATCCTCATCCTGCAAATGTCTCTTTCTTTTGATGATGGTGGCCTTCTAGGATTTACAATCATGATCACTTATTCTTTTATCATGGATGAGGTCTTATAATAGGTATGCTCCTTCTATATGAATATCTTGAGCTATATGTACACTATGCTCCTATATTCTAGAATATATTTCTAACCATGCATTTTGTTCTATTTCTAAATGCTCCTTCTACATGAGTAGTTTGAACTCTATGTACACCATGCTTCTAGATTCTAAAAGATGTTTCTAGCCATGCTTTTTTATTCTATTCCTACATGCTCCTATACTACTCAAAACATTGAAAGAAGACTTTAAGTAAAGAAGTAGACTTGGTCATAGTAGAGATCCAGAGGATCTTTCTTCTTTTGCTTCTTGTCTTCTTCTTTCACCTCTTGAGTCATGTGAGCTTCTTCCCTTTTTCTTTTGTTGTGGTTTTCCTTCTAGGATTTACAATCATGATAACTTATTCTTTTATCATGGATGAGGTCTTCTAATAGGTATGCTCCTTCTATATGAATATCTTGAGCTATATGTACACTATGCTCCTATATTCTAGAATATATTTCTAACCATGCATTTTGTTCTATTTCTAAATGCTCCTTCTACATGAGTAGTTTGAACTCTATGTACATCATGCTTCTAGATTCTAAAAGATGTTTTTAGCCATGCTTTTTTATTCTATTCCTACATGCTCCTATTCTACTCAAAACATTGAAAGAAGACTTTAAGTAAAGAAGTAGACTTAGTCATAGTAGAGATCCAGAGGATCTTCCTTCTTTTGCTTCTTGTCTTCTTCTTTCACCTCTTGAGTCATGTGAGCTTCTTCCCTTTTTTTTTTGTTGTGGTTGTCCTTCTTAAGTTTTGGACAATTCCTTGTGTAGTGTCCATATTCCTAGCATCCAAAGCATTGGATTTTGGACATATGTCTATTGTTTGTTCTTCATGGACCAAATTTGCCAAATTTTCCCTTATTCTTGGCCATGGTTGCAAATGCTTGCTCCTTTGATCCCACATCGTCTTTTGCTTTGAGTCTAGTTTCCTCTATCTTGCATAGAGACCACAATTCACTTAGTGGGGTAGCTTCCTTCTTGCCATATATGCTTGATGTGAAGTTGCCCCACTCCTCAAGTAGAGCATTGACTACTACGGTTGTCATTTCTCTGTCAGACATGACTTCTCCCAGCTCTTGAAGTTGATCCCTCATCTTAGAGATCTTCATGAAATATGGAGCTATTCCTTCCTTTGATATCTTCATCTTAGACAAATCATTTCAAAGATATATCACTTTTCCAACCGTGCTTATCGAGAATAACTCTATTAGCTTGTCATATATTTATTTTGATGTTTCAAGTTTGGAGACATAAGGAATGAGAGAGTCTTGGATGGATTCTATTAGAATCCTTTGAGCTCGTCTCATCCTTATTGTACTTGGCTAAGGCTTGAGTTTGTTCCTTAGCAGGAATAGTGATTTTCCCTTTGATGTGTTCTAGAAGTTCATTCTCCTTGAGAAGTAAATCAATCCTCTTCTTCCATGCAAGGAAGTTAGTGGTCCCAACCAATTTATTTCTTTCCTTGCAAAAAGACGTTGATGTATAATCAGAAGGGGCCATATACTTACTTGATAGAGTTTGAGATGTAGTGGACTTGCTTTCTTCTTGAAGACTTGATGGCTTGCCTTCCTTGGATCTTGATGTTCTTGAAGTTGCTTTCTTCAAATGGACTTGATTGATTGCTTGATGACTTGGCTTGTAGTGCGTTTCCTTTTGAAGATGGCGTGGCTTGATGTAGGTCCTTCCTTAATTTGCCCTTCTTGTAGGTGCCTTTATACAAAAGGCTTCTCCTTTTGCTTTGTAGTCTTCTTGTAGTCCTTTGTTGCCCTTGATGAGAATAAGACTTCTTGGCTTGATGCTTAAACTTTTGTAGATGTCCTTCCTTGATGAGTTTCTTGAGATGCCCTTTTCTTGATGTGTCACCTAAGCTCTGATACCATGTTGAAGAATCAAGGGAAGTTATGTATAATAGGATTATTCTAAACTTGATAACAATTTGTGAAGCACTTTTACAATTTATCTTAGTTTGATCTCCTTATTATTAGTGTGTGTGTTTACTTCATCAAACTGCTACCAAAACATAAGAAACAAGAACACAAGATATTGGCTCTTTGCCAGGGCCAAAACCTCTTTCTCCTAGAGAGGAAAACCCTTTCATAAATTTCTCTTATTGAAGCTTCTTATTGATCAATGCCAAACCCTAGACCCTTGACTAGAATATCCTCCAAGCACAAGTCAAGTCTTTCCTCCTTTCTGCACTTTGTTCCCCGACACTTCGTCCTTCTTCTTCCAACACTTCGTTCTCCTTCTTCCGACACTTTTCTCTTCTTATAATTGTTGGTAGTCCTTGTTGTACTTGCCCTAGAAGAGACACTTATCCTTGGTCTCTAGTGAAGCCCTTCACTAATGATGATATCTTTCTTCTTCTTGACCAACCGAGTTTCTTCTTCAATGTGTAGGTATATGCTTGATATGACAGTTCTATAGGCTTAAATTCTCGCATGTGTGGGAGGTTTAGTAGTGCATTTGGTTTCTTTCAACTTCGTATGAGAGAGTCTCTTCTTTGCTCTAGTGGGAGGCCTTGTAGGCCTAAGTTTCAAGCCCAAACCAAGATGAATATATGACTATGATTTTGCTGATGATATAACCACACACTGCCCTCCTTTTTCTTGCACGTGTCACTGTACTTTGCCCTAGAAACAACCCCAAAACTTCGCTTTTCTTCCTTCTTTCTTTGCTGCAATTGGAGACGTCTTAAACTTCGTCCTGCTTCACTTTTCCTTGACTTCTCTTGCTTGTTGATTTTAGAGGTGAGTATTGGTTGTTATGAGGGAGTGGACAACCTTTATATAGAGAGGACTGTCCCTCCTTTAGGCCAACTTGAGGCCGACTTGTTGACTGTAGGTTGACTTGGCGTTTCTTCATCATTTTTGCTACTAGGAGGATGTCGTTGCATGGAGAGGACTTGACTTTGCTTGAAGATATTTCCTTTTACTCTTATAGAAGTTTATACATAGCGTAACATGCCCTTAAGGGTCTTCAATAAGTACATTGACTCTTTGACTTCCTAGAAGCACTTAAATATGTGCTTGACCTACTTCAATGAGCAAGAAACTCATTGATAAATATAACAAAAATAATATTCTTTTCTTGAATAAATACAAATACCAAAATTACATTTATGAAGACCTAGCCTAGTTACATTTTCTTCAACAGAAGCAACAACAATTTCGACCTAGAAGCAACAACAAAAACTTCGACCTTGATGCAATAGTAGAGACTTCGACCTTCCAGCAATAGCCTAGTAACTTCACACGTGAGAGAGATAGATGCCCCCAAAACTTCGATCTTGCAACTCCTCTCCTTCTTCTACAATATCGTACACTTTTGCTTGTATATCGAATTTGTTTGTGATGTTCCAAATGAATTGAATTGCTCTATATTTATAGCCTCATTTGGGTTTCGAATTACTCTCATGTAGGCCGACTTGATCAAGTAAGGGCCAAATTGGTGTGGAGGTGACAAATGACTTATTTTACTGAATAATAATTATTTTTACATGATTCGAAAGCCCAAGAAGGGTCTCACAAAATGGACAATGACTTTAATGACTCAATATAAGGCCTAGAAGTCCTCAATGTGGATTTTAATCTATAAAATGATAACCCAAGCATGAAACCCATGCCTTAATAATAATAATAATAATAATAATAATAATAATAATTTCTTTTTCTTTCTAATGATAAATACATTTCATTATGACTCAAATACAATTATGAAGACCGAACCTAGTTACATTCTTCAACACTCCCTCTTAACTAGGGAGGTATTCGTACATACACAAGTACATGGAAGATCTCAAAACACATGAACCATGAAGAGTTTAGGCACACACGGTGCCACAAACTAGATTCCTAACCATGACAATCTATCTGGGTGGGACTAAGATGGACTAAAGCTTTCAACCACTCTAGGTACCATCAGGCTTACTTGCTAACCATCAACCCACGAAACTAGGTGCGTAATGCAAGGTCAGGTCCCTATGATCAACACCACCCTCCCTACTTCGAGAACTAGACATCAACACACAAGACGACCAAATGTCCTCCCAAGCATTACACAATGCCTCAACACTCTCGATTTATTCAAATCGGTAACAACAAATTGTTAGAAAATCAGAAAGGCAGTAAATATTTTCTCGTTCTTGATAATTACTTGTGATATTTCTTATTATTACGATTCTTTATATCTTCTTTCTTTAGTTCATCAAGCAAATTACCAAGAGCAGCAACACAAAACAATAGACACTAGATGTAGGCACATGCCAGGGAAAAAACCCCCTTCGAGGGGAAAACCCAGTCAAGATAATTCTTCATTTCAATAGTATTCTTTGAGACTCTTCACCCTAGACTAAGACCAAACCTTCCCTCCACACCAAGTCAACCTCCCAAAATTTCGACTTCATCCCAACAACTTCGACTATGCAACAACTTATGGCAACTGACAGCTTTTGACAACAGTGAAACTTGGAAGACACTGACCTCCTAATCCAGGACACAAAACAGAGAGAGAGAGAGACACCAAAATTTCGATTTTCCTTGTCTCCCTAGACTTCCCCAAACTCACATTCACTTCGGGTTCCCAGCAACAAACTTTGCACCTTTTCCCAACTACAAGAGAACTTCGCACCTCTGTCCAACAACAAGAGATTTTCACACTTTTTCCCAACTCCAAGAGAATTCGAACTTGATGAGAGAATGATGCTCCAAATGAATTTGATGAGCTTCCTTTTATAGGCTTCTTGTGGGGTCGAATAGGGTCCTTAGGCCGACATGGTGTGGAGGTTACATAATTCATATTTGACTCAATACTTAACCTTTTTACATATTCAAAAGCCCAAGAAGGGTCTCTTTAAATGTACAATAATTCTATAGACAAAATAAATCCTAGAAGTCCTCAATGGGGACTTTGACCTAAAACAAAGGGACCCAAGCATGAAACCATGCTTTAATAAGGCACAATAATAATAATAATTCTTTTCTTTGTTCTTTTGACAAGTAGATTACATAATGACTCAAATACATTAATGAAGATCAAACATAGTTACATTTCCAACACTCCCTCTTAACTAGGGAAGTATTCGTAATGTACGAATACAATGGAAGATCTCAAACTATATGAACAATGAAGAACTTTAGGCACCACAATGCCATGGACTAGATTCTTGACCAAGGCAATCTATCCAAACAATCACTCAATAGTTTAGGTATCGCAATGCCATGGACTAGATTCCTGACCAAGGCAATCTATCCAGGTGGGACTAAGATGGACTCAAGCTTTCAATCCCTTTAGGTACCCTCAGGCTTACTTGCTAACCATCAACCCAAAAATCCAGGTGTGTATTCAAAACAAAGTTCTTTGATCAACACCACCTTTCCAACTTCGGGACCCAGACATCAACACAAAGTGTCAACCAAATGTCTTCCCAGGCAATGCTTCACTCACAAAGCCTCTACACCCCTTGATCCCGCAGATCAAGAATGACCAATCTCTCCCGGTGCATGCTATCAAATCCTTTGAGAGATTCACCTGTACAAACACAACCCCAATCAATAATATACTTTCACATGTACATAATCAAATACAAACCTCTTGGGTCTTTCAGATAACAGATGTTGCTTCTCAACTTTCCATAGTAGGACTATTAACTGAATCTTTGACAAAAGATTATTCAATCATATGTTTTTCCTTCTTACTTCACATGCAACAGCATATCCTCCGAAATTCATTCTTCAATTAATACCAAGCTATGCCCTCCCTCTCAACTAGGAAGCACCTCTTTATCCAGAGTTCCTCTTAATCTTAGGGAGATCTCTTCTATTCAGGCTTCCTCTTAATTCAGGGAGATCAACTTCTTCTTTTCGTCATCGAAGAACCTTTCATGGCTTCCAACCATTTCATCAGAGTTATTGTCTTCCTCATCATGCTTATCATATCAACGAGCATCTTCACCAAGTTGAAGATAGTGTACTTGCACAACTTAAATAGCAAGTACAACCAAATCTATAGAAGCATGATGTTAGTCATATCAAAATCACAGAAGCATTTCAACTTTATACATCTCAGATACCCAAACTCAATTACAAACAAGAGACATATACTCTTAACATCTTGTTAGGGACTTTTGTTACACACCCTAGGCTACTTCAGAACAACTTTCATTCCATCTAGGGTTTCAATATTTCTTCCAAAGTTATGACATACTTCCTTCAACATATAACAAACCCTAGAAACAATTCACACAAATATAGATCTACAAAGCATCTAACAACCTTTCAAAATACATATGTTAGACTTCTCATTGGGGATTCGTACAAATCCTAGATTTCATACAAAAGAATCAATCAAAGTCAATCACAACTTAGTCATTAACTTGACCAGCTTCCACTAGGGTTAGTTCCAACCATACAAAAGAATCAATCAAAGTCAATCACAACTTAGTCATTAACTTGACCAACTTCCATAGGGTTAGTTCCAACCACACAAAAGAATCAATCAAAGTCAATTACAACTTAGTCATTAACTTGACCAGCTTCCACTAGGGTTAGTTCCAACCCCTAGATTTTCAATCAACCATCAATCAATCACTAACATGACCGACTACCACTAGGGTTAGTTGCAAACCCTAGATTTCAAAGCAATCATTAATCTTAACCAAAAATTTAAATTTCAACAATCTCACAAATCTCAAATTATCATATAGTCAGTATTCATTTGAGATTTCTACTTCAACTAAGGTTCAGCTTCAAAACCCACAAATTCAACAATCTTACACAGATCTCAAATAATCATATATAAGAGATTTCACTTTGACTAAGGTTTAACCCCAAAACCCTAGAATTCCACAATCTCAACAATTATTAAATACATGGATCTCATATTGTTACTTTTCACACTAGACAATGTTACTACTAGGATTTAACCGCAAAATCCTAGATTTTTCATTTTCAACAATCATCTAATAAATTTCAGATTGTTATATTACACATACCAGACAATTTTAACTTTGCTAGGGTTTAGCTACAAAACCCTAGATTTCCAAATATCAACATCCTAGAATCTTAGGCAAGGACTTCCATTAAATCCTAAAACTCATGACCATCAATGACTAGGTCAACACGCATATCTAGGAATTCATAATCATTCATATGCATATCATATGCCCGACAATATTAATACATCTGATGTAGACCAAGCTAGGGTTTCAATCAAAAGGACACATCTATACATGCCTAGATTTCATCATCATGCAAATAATAGCTAGACACAACCATCTTGACCATACTAGGGTTTGATCAGACAAACACACACATACCAAGGAAATCATTTTATAAGACAATATAAGGGTTTTGCTCATACATTCCACCAAACCCTAATGAGCTAGGGTTCCAATGTAGAAACATAGCAAACCAAACATTATCAAAAACTTCAAAGGTTCTAGGATCTTAGACCTTAGCATTCAACCCTAACAAGTTAGGATTTTTCAATCATTCCAAAATCCCAAACAAGACATCATCAATAAAACTTCAACTAACATTTCACAATATCCCTCAGCAACTTAGGATTTCAGACATTCACATTAGCATACCCTTCGGTTAGTGTTTTCCAGAACCTGTCTAGGGTTCTAGATAGTCAATCAAGAATATGAGTGGGGTGGGTAGATTTATCAAGAGATGAATCACCCAAACAAGAATCACTAAGATTCAATACAACTAGTCATAACAAAGTTAATAATAGATCATCAGATGAATAATCCTTTCAATCAATGTATTCAAAGCATACCTTTGTTTCTTGACTAACCTTGTCTTGAGAGATCCTCCTTGCAAATGTTTTTCTCTAATCATGACCATAGAGGGAGAAAGGTGATTAGTATTCAATATAATCAAAACTAAATGAATAAATGAACCCAAAACTGAAAAGACATAAGATACTTGTCTTCACAAAGAAGGTTGCCACTATATCTTCTTTGGTCATCTTCGTAGTCCTCAACTCATTCTTCAAACTTGCTACTTGACCAATTTTCTTAATAGTGAACAACTTTGACAAGGCTTCATACATCTCTTGAGCATGATCGATGTTAGCCATGAATGGGACAAGATTGTCTTTTATCCCTTCTACCATCAAAGTCATAGCCACCAATTCTAAATCCCTAAATTTCGCTTTGTCGGCATCAATGGCTTCTTTACATTTCCTTTTACCAAATCCAACACCTTGTTCTTCTCAAGGATTAGGTGAACCCTCTTCTTCTAGGATCTGAAGTTATATTCTCCTTCAAGTTTGTTCTCACCCTTGATTGAGTTAGACATCTTCCTTAAATATAATAGACTCCTTGCCTGAGATAGTACCTATGAATGAATCAAGTGCTTAAGACTGCCTTTTTCTTCCTTCTTCACCAAAGCTCTGAAACCATGTTAGAAAATTAGAAAGGCAGTGAAGATTTTCTTGTTCTTGATAATTACTTGTGATATTTCTTATTATTACGATTCTTTATTTCTTCTTTCTTTAGTTCATCAAACAATTACCAAAAGAAGCAACACATAAAACAATATACACCAGATGTACGAAGATGCTAGGGAAAAACCCCCCTCGAGGGAAAATCCCAGTCAAGATAATTTTTCCTTTCAATAAGACTCTTCACCCTAGACCAAGACCAGACCTTCCCTCCACACCAAGTCAGCCTCCCAGAATTTTGACCTTGTCCCAACAACTTTGACTATGCAACAACTTATGACAACTGACAGCTTTTGACAACAATGAAACTTGGAAGACTTAGATCTCCCAATCTAGGACATGAAACGGAGAGAGAGAGACACCAAAATTTTGATTTTCCTTGTCTCCTTAGACTTCCCCAAATTCTCATACACTTCGGGTTCCCGACAACATACTTCGCACCTTTTCCCAACTACAAGAGAAGTTTGCACTTCTGCCCAGCAAAAAGAGATTTTCTCACATTTTCCCATCTACAAGAGAATCCAAACTTGATGAGAGAATGATGCTCCATATGAATTCGATGAGCTTCCTTTTATAGGCTTCTTATGGGGTTGAATAGGGTCCTTAGGCCGACTTGATCTTCCCTTAGGTCGACATAGTTTGGAGGTTACATAATTCATATTTGACTCAATACTTAACCTTTTTACATGATTCAAAAGCCCAAGAAGGGTCTCTTTAAATGTACAATAATTCTATAGACTCAGAATAAATCCTAGAAGCACTCAATGGAGACTTTGACCTAAAACAAGGTGACCTAACCATGAAACCCATGCTTTAATAAGCCACAATAATAATAATAAAAATTCTTTTCTTTATTCTTTTGACAAGTACATTACATAATGACTCAAGTACATTAATGAAGACCGAACATAGTTACATTTTCCAACACAAATCTCACCCGATCAAACAGATTGGTAACAAAAAATCTTTCTTGAACAAACAGATCGATAACTATAAGCATGTAAAGCATGCTTCCAAAACTTCGAGAGATTTTGTTAAAATTAATTAACAATGGTATGTTTTATGCTTAGCACAATTACTTCAATGTTCCTTAAGCAACCCAATTTCCAGTAGCAATTGCATTAACCATTAATCACATTGATAGTAAAAGTAGATGGAACATAAAACAATATGCAGAAGACAAGCCAAGACAAGAGGACACCAGATTTGGCGGATGCTAGGAAAATATCCCAAGATGGGGAAAACCCTTTGATCAATTCTTCTATAATATTTCTAGGGAATTTTTACAGTAAATAACAAAGCATACACAGACATAAGAAACATGTTGAAATTTGGTACCGGAGAACAGGTGGTTCCCTTAGGCTTTGATCTTTGGCCTAGGGAAAAGTGTCCAAAAGAATTTAATTTTTCTCCTAAAGTGACTTTATAATTTTTATAAAGTTAAATCTAATTTAAAAGTGACTTTAATAAAGTCAATGTAAAATTAGAAAGGAAAAAGTGACTTTGGAAATAAATGACTAAGTGGGGTCTTTATTAAAGTGGGGTGAATTAAAAAATAGAAAGTGAGATTTAAATGAGCATTTAATCTCAGCCATAGATCTGAATCTATCTCAGCCATTGGATTTAGGGATCACCCAAAAGTCATTTAGAGTTGGATTAAGGGAGGAAAAGATCATTCATTCTTTCATGAGCAGATTGGGAGAAGGAGAGTAAGAGAGCAAGGGAGATTTTTGGACAGGAAGGAGGAGGCAATAGCTTGGCACATATTCCAAGGCAACACTTTAGCAAATCCGTACAGCTAAAAGAACAAGTAGTAAAAGACATATTTTTGTTGAGCAAACAGTAAAAGACTAATTTTTGGGCACGAATTTCAAGGAGGCGATTTTCTGCACGAAAACTGAGGTCTATTCGTACAGTCCGTACGACCGCCCGTACGGCACGTACATTCGTACGGTCTGTACATCCGTATAGCAGGTTCAGTTTGACTGTGAGCTGAAAAATGAGATAAGTTGTTTGCTGGAAAAATTTGTTTTGCTGCAATTTTCTCACTGTAAAAGGCATTTTCCAGAAATAAAGAAGAGCTCTCAAACTGGTTTTCCCCAAGAGTTGTAGGGGGTTTTTCCAGGGTCACATTGACTAAAAATCTCTGTGTTTAAATGTGTTTTAATGGCTGTTTGTTACTGCTGATTTTTATTTCTGCAATTTCCAGTATTCTGTAAAATTTCCAGAATTTGTGTTTTCAGAAAAAAAAAAAAAAAAATTATTTTTTCAGTTGTTAAATGTGGGTTATGGGAAATGGCATTTAACTATATGGGAGAAATAAGGAGAAACTGAAAACCGGGGTGGGAAAACAGAAATTTCTTCATGGTATCAGAGCTTGAGTGCTGAAGCGCAGTTTGAGACTGCAAAAGGCAAAAATTACAGCTGCTGATTTTTCACTCAGAAAATTCCAGCAAGTTGATTTTTCACAAACAACAGTTTTATCTTTACTACAACAGTGCTATTTTTCAGTTTTAGGACAGCAGGATGTCATTGGGATTGAGGGTGGAGGATAGGTTGGATGGGCATACAAATTACAGCATCTGGAAGGAGAGAATGCAGAGTATCTTTGAGGAGGCAGAAGTCTGGGATATCATGGTGCATACCACACAGAACCCTGTTGTTGTGCCTACTGATGCTACTCAGTTGGCTGCTTATAATAAAAAGAACAACAAGGTAAAGAGATGATTCTAGATGGAATCAAAGACCCATTGCATTCCTCATGTGAGAGGAAAGAGCAATGCCCATGAGATGTGGACAACATTGTCCAATCTCTACCAGAGTACCAATGAGAACCGGAAGATGGTCCTGAAGGAGAAGCTGAAAAACATTAAGATGGGTAATGATAGTGCAACTTGATATCTCACAAAGATTACTAATGTGAGAGATGAGTTGGCAACAATTGGAGAGGCTATTCAACCCACTGAGTTGGTGCGGATTGCAGTGAATGGCCTTCCCCGTTCATGGATGAACTTTACTGATGGGGTTTGTGCACGTGAGACCCTTCCCACATGGGAGAGGTTTTGGGATGATTGCATTCAGACAGAGATCAGGAAAGGTCAGCTTGGGGCAGCCAAGCCAGAGCAGGATGAGGATGTAGCACTGTTGGCAGGAGGCAAGAAAGGCAAAAGGAAGAAGCAGGCTTCCACAAGCAATGGTGGGGCCAAAGGCAAATGTAAAGGTAAACAGGGTAACACACAGAAGGACTATTCCAAGGTGAAGTGTTCGAATTGTCAAAAGATGGGACACTATGCAGTTGTGTGTCCGGAGAAGAAGAAGAAGAAGGGGAAGGACCAGAGCTTGGTAGCTTCAGCAGAGGTTGAGGACTTTGCAGGTCGTTTTGACCGAGAGTTTGCGTTCACTACGTGTGAGTCCTCGAGTGCAGGATCACCTGCCACACAGGTTCAGAGGGAGCGTGCTTTTCCCTCGATTAGTGGAGCATCTTCGGGTATCTGGTATGTGGGCAGTGGGGCTTCATGTCACATGACAGGAGTCCGTGAGTACTTCTCAGAGATTTCAGAGAGTGGCACTAATATAGAGCTAGTACTCGGTGATGACAGAGTTGTTAGAGCAGTCGGGGTGGGGACACTGACATTTCAGAGGGAGTCCAAACCTCCCTTGAAGGTGACAGATGTTCTTTATGTGCCAGGGATGAGGAAGAACCTCATATCCGTCTCAGCTTTGGAGGACAGAGGGTATGAGGTACTGTTCAGGGGAGAACAGGTGTTGATGTATCCCAGGGGCACTCCAGCTGATTCAGCTAGAGTGATAGGTGGACGCGATGCAAAGGTGTACAAGTTTGCATTCCAACCCCTTTTGGCATTGAGCAGTAGTACCGAAAGCAGAGCTAGCAGTCCTGAGTTGTGTGAGATTTGGCACCACAGGATGGGACATATGTATCATGGAGCCTTGAGGAACTTACGGGAGATCACTACAGGTATGCCAGATTTCAGTATTGATCACTTTGATACTTGCAGAGGATGTGCGATGGGCAAGTTTTCCAAATCCCCTTTTCCCAGCAGTGACAACAGAGCGACTGGGATACTTGATTTGATTCATTCTGATGTGAGCGGTCGGATGTCTCATGTTTCCTTGAGTGGATATGAGTATTGTGTTTTATTCATTGATGATCACTCCAGGAGGACCTGGATTTATTTCTTGAAGACCAAGAGTGAGGTCTTCAAGCGGTTTCAAGAGTTCAGAGCTCTTGTGGAGACACAGACAGGTCGGAAGATCAAGTCCCTGAGGTCGGACAATGGAGGAGAGTACACCCTTGGAGAGTTTGTTGACTATTGTGTGGAGGCAGGCATTAGGAGGGAGTTCACTGTTCCTTACAACCCCCAACAAAACGGGGTTGCGGAGAGGAAGAACAGATCCATCATAGGCGCTGCCAAAGCCATGTTACATGATCAGGGATTGCCATTATTTTTGTGGGCAAAGGCCTGCAACACAGCTGTTTACTTGTAGAACAGGAGTCTGCATCGTGCCTTGGGGCACATGACTCCGGAGGAGGCTTTCTTTGGGAAGAAGCCTGATATTGGTCATCTTCATATCTTTGGATGCATTATATACCCCTACATACCCAAGGAGAAGAGGACCAAACTAGAGCCCACTGCAGAGAAGGGTATCTTTGTGGGCTACAGTGAGACCTCAATGGCCTTTCGGATTTACATTCCTGCACAAAGGAGAGTTGTTGTCAGACGGGATGTGAAGTTCGAGGAGGACAGGGCCTTTAGGAGGTCACGGGAGTTAGGTCTCTGGATCAGCCAGACCCTGAGCAGCAGTTGAGTCAGTTGTAGGGATCCAGTGGGCAGGGATCAGGAGGATCAGGAGGTACATCTATGAGGATGTCAGGTCCGTTAGTGAGCAGTGGCTCACCGAGCCAGAGGGGTGGTGCTCCGGGCAGCATGCAGAGCAGTTCACAGAGCAGTTCACTAGGGAGTCCATTGATGGATTGTTCACACGGTACCTCAGCTTCTACAGGTTCAGGTGCAGGCAGGAGGACAGCAGACAGACAGTCAGGAGTTCAGGCTACTGATGGTGATGAGGAGGAGGAGTTTCATTCTACTATGGGAGAAGCATGCCTAGGGAAGAGGAAGCCCAAGTGGCTTCAGGACACCTTGAGAGATGCCTCATCTGTTGCTGAGCTGAAGAGGCCGGTTAGAGAGAGTAGACCACTTGAGAGGTTTTGTAGCTATATGGCGATGGTTACCAACATCCTTGACTCTGAGCCTTCTAGCTATGAGGAGGCAGCTAGCCAGCAGGTCTGGAGAGAGGCCATGCAGGAGGAGTATTCTTCTATCATGAAGAATGATGTTTGGGAGGTGGTGCCGAGGCTTGAGGGCAAATCCGTGGTTACTTCCAGATGGCTTTACAAGGTAAAGCATGCTGCAGATGGCAGCATTGAGAAATTCAAAGCGAGGTTTGTGGCTAGAGGGTTCTCCCAAGTAGAGGGAGTTGATTATGAGGAGACCTTCGCTCCCGTGGCTCGATATACTTCGATCAACTCCATTATATTGATAGCAGCAGAGATGGGTTGGAAGATCCACCAGATGGATGTGAAGACCGCATTTCTCAATGGTTTCATACAGGAGGAGGTGTACATTGAGCAGCCACAGGGCTTTGAGGTGCATGGGAAGGAGTCCCATGTGTGCAGACTGAAGAAAGCCCTTTATGGCCTGAAGCAAGCTCCCAGAGCTTGGTACTCCAGGATAGATACTTATTTGCAGGGGATGGGTTTCACAAAGAGTGAGGCAGATCCGAACCTTTACTTTATTGTGATAGGTGAGGAGCCTCTCATTCTGTTGCTGTATGTGGATGACTTGGTCATTACAGGTGCAGAGAGACTCATAGAGCACTGCAAGAGAGATCTTGCGACGGAGTTTGAGATGAAGGACATTGGCTTGATGCATTACTTTTTGGGTTTGAAGGTGTGGCAGGAGGAGGGGCATTTCTTCCTGGGGCAGGGGAAGTATATTGTGGACATCCTTAGCAGATTCCACATGGAGGATTGTAGACCCATGTCGACACCGATGATCACCAACTGGAAGAAGCTTCATGCTTCGATTCCGAGTTGGTGGATCCCACATTGTA
>APFE031310803.1:7722-34140 GCA_000404065.3 Pinus taeda | reverse complement strand
TTGGGATGTTTGTTTTGAGTATAAATGCAAAAAATATAAAAAATATATATATATAGCAGACGCTTCCGCGGACGCTTCGCTTCCTAGATTTTTGGAAAATGATGCTTCGGCGTCCCCGCTTCCAAAAAACGCTTCCGCTTCACTCCCACTTCGTGCAACATTGAGTGGGATGGCCTAAAGGACATAATTAACCAGGATAAGACGACCTGCCAAATTTAGAGATCTGAAGGTCCAATTAGCCAATCTTTTCCCCAATTTGTTTAGCAGGTTCTCCCAAGTGGCCTGGGAGAGTGGCTTATCAGTAAGGGGAACACCAAGGTAAATGGAGGGGAGAGAGCTAATAGTAATGGCTAGGAGTCTGGCGATGTTCCTGCAAATGGGCAGTGGAGTGTTAAAGAAAAACAACTTAGATTTAAGGGGATTGATGGAAGTGCCAGAAGCAGCAGAGAAGTTCGTCAGGATGGACATGAAAGAGGCACCCTCTTTGATGGATGGGAGGCCCATGAGAAGAGTATCATCCACAAATTGTTGGTGAGTTGTAGGGGGGGCAGAGGCATGGGGCTAGAGACCAGATAGCTTGTTTTCACGTAGGGCAGCAATGATAGAGCGACTTAGCCCTTCCGCCATTATAACAAAGAGGAAGGGAGAGATTGGATCTCCTTGCTTGATACCCCTTGTAGGATTGAAGGGTTGTGAAGGTGATACATTCACGAGGATGGAGAAGAAAGCTCCTGACACCATAGCCATTATCCATTTGATGCTTTCTTTGTGGAAGCTAAACGCATCCAAGATCTGTCTCATATAGTTCCAGCGAATTTTGTCAAAGCCTTTGGACATATCTAGCTGAATCATCATACCAGGAATTTTTTGGGATTTTAGAGAATAAATAAGCTCATGAGAGAGGATGATGCTATCCATGAGTTGTCTTCCTTCTACATAGCCAGACTGTTGGTGGGAGATGAGGAGAGTGAGGATGACTTTAATTCGATTGGCAAGAACTTTGGAGATTATTTTGTATATGACATTGAAGAGCGCTATGGGCCTGAATTTGTTTGGAGAATCTGTGGAGATTCCCTTGGGTATCAGAGTCAGAAAGTTGGAGTTAAGGGCTTTAAGGACAGACTTCTGAATTCGAGATTTCTCCACCAGGGCATGAACATCCAACTTTATGATAGGCCAACAAACTTTGTAGAAATCAATGGTGAACCCATCCGGCCCTAGAGCTTTTCTATTGGGCATTCCCATGACCACATCTTCCACTTCCTGGAGGGAGACTTTCCTTAGGATCATTTTGCTATGGTCCTCCGTGAGGATTTTGGGAATATTCTTGGTGATCTTTTTCATATCCTGATCCTGATCATTCCTTGCCTCTTTCAGAAGAGAGCTAAAATAGTTGATGAGCTCTATTTCCAACTCCTCTTGAGAGTGAATGACATGACCCTCTTGGTTCTTCAGAGCCAAAATTTTGTTGTTCCTCTTGTGCTATAGCATTGTTTTGTGGAAAAAAGTCGTGTTCCTTTCCCCACATTTCAACCAATTTATTCTGGATTTTTGTTGCCACAACTTTTCTTCCTGGATGGCTCTTTCATCCCATCTTTGTTGTACTAACTATTCCTCTTGCTTACTAGTCTCTATTAGCCCTTCTTCAGTTATAGTTTGTTGAAGAAGTTCCAGTTGGTGTTCCAATTTTTTTTTATCCATAATGATATTGCCAAATGTTTCTCTGTTCCATTTTTTGATTTCCTCTTTGATATATTTTAACTTTTGTTGGAAAGTATACATTTTGTTTCCAGTTCTGATGGGAGAGTAAGTCCACCATTGTTTCATTCTTTCCATGAAATCTGGGTGATTCAACTAGAAGGCCTCAAATCTAAAAGGCTTATTCTTCGGACTCATGGAAATTTGAATCTTGAGAGAGATAGGCCAGTGATCAGAGCCTGCTTGCAGAAGGATTCTCGCCTCTGTTTCCCATGAGGTGAGATAGGTTGCCTCAGATATAAGGAAACAGTCTAAACGGAGGCTATCTGACGGTCTCCTCCTCTTTTGTTATTCCATGTGAATAAGCCATTGCTAGTGGGAATGTTAATGAGGTTGAGGTTTTCAATGGTGGCAAGGAAAGCCTCAGAGTCTTTATCTAACTTCTATATTCCTCCTTTCTTTTCAAATAAGTTAGTTATCATATTGAAATCACCAGCTATGATTTTGATAGGGTGGTGCAGGGGGTCAAGGAGATTGGATATGATTTTGAGCATTTTGATACGATCTATCGCCTTATGCAGGGCATAAACATTGGTTATACTAATGTTTTCATTGGTGCCTATTATTCTGAGGATCACTATCAAGGAATGGTGAGTGGCAAGAGAAGATATTAGGACGAGTTTGGCATTTCTCCAAAAAGTCATGATGGCCCCCGCTATGCCTGTAGCCGTATTGGCCAAGGAGTTGTAAGGCTTGAAGCATGAGTTGAGAAGGAGGGGAGGGTGAGTCCAGTCCAGTTTCGTTTCTTGAATGAGCAGGATGTCGAGATGATTAGACAGGACTCTACTTTTTAAGATGTGTTTCTTCCTAGGAATGTTAAGTCCCATAATATTCCAAGAGATGCAAGTCATTGACAGGGGGATGGGTATAGACCTAGAGCCTTTACCTTTCCTTCATTGATTAGCTTGGCTCCCAGTTCTTGAAGAAGTTGACTGGTGGTATTTCGTCCTCGCTTTATGCTTGAGCCTTTGAGGTTGAGTCCTTCTTCGGGGATGTTGGCTAATATGCCTTTTGAAGCTGTTCTTTCTTGTGCTGGATAGTGGGCTTTGAGTTTTAATTCTTCCTGGAGGAGATAAGCTCCTTTGTTTTTTGTAAATGTTGTTCTGATATGGCATTTATTCCTTTTTGTTTCCATTCCTCTGCAATTGTTGCAAGGTCTATCCCCTGCAGAGCTTCCTCTATTGCATTTTCCTTTGGTGTTTCCTCTGTTTCCACTTGCTGCATTTTTGTATCTTCTAGCGCCTGCTCCTTACCTCTATTGGTATTCCCTGTATCCCTTCCATCTTGGTCGCTGTCTACTGGGTGCATTTCTTCCTCTCCTGCTTCATTTGCTATCATTTCGTTAGGGTCCCTTTGCTCTTGTTACTGTTCAGTACCTTGAACTGATTCTGACTTGCTTCTTTGTATAGGTTCTTCTTGGGGATAACTTTCTTCCTGTTATTCTTGTTCCTGGAGATTACTTTGGTGAGCCCTTAGCTGTCTTTTTGTTTATTTTCTTGCTCTTGCGCTTGAGGGGTTTTATTCATGGGACAGTCTCGGAAAATATGCCCATGCTAGTGACACTTTCTACATCGGAAGGGGATTTGTTCATAGTCTATACTTTGCAGCCAGACTTCATCCCTGAAGATTAAGGTGATTGCTTTTGGCAGGGCACCAGAGACGTCTATATATACGCAGATTCGGGCGTAGGAAACATAGTGACCCGTTCTGGTGCCTTAAGACATTTTGATGTAGTCCCCCAACTGGTCTCCTATACGTTTTAAGATTGAAGGAGCCCAATAATCAGTTGGTAAGGAGTAGTCGTACCTAGATTGGAACCCTAGTAAAATCCTCTTTTTCTGGTGTGAAGTTCTCCCTCCAGAATCTCATGTATAAACCAGCTGAATTGTAGAAATAGAGTCCTTCAAAAATTCTATCTTTGCCTTCTAGGAGGTCAAAGATGACTGTAAAAGATCTTTTGGAGCCCCACTGGAGTCTGATCTCCCCTTTTGGTGTCCATTTGCTTTGAATCCACCAGTTCAGGGCTCTTTCAGTTGGCCATATTCCCATGAAATTGCATATAACTGTGTGTTCCTGCATGTATTCTCTATATTCAGCTACACCGGGGTCCTTGATTTCCTGTTTTGGGATTTTCTTGGCTTTGGGATTACAGTTGTTCTTGATCTTTGTCCTCTGATCTTGCAGCTGCTCCTGAGATTGTGAAGGATTGAATTTGGCAGGGAAGGGCGAGTCTGTGACCTTGCTTTTGTCTGCCCAAGTATCCTTGGTGGATCTTTTCACCGTGTCTTTGTTCCTTTTTGGCAACTCGTTTTGCTGTGGATGAGTAGTTTCTTCTTTGTCAGAGCTTCCTCCTCGTGGCGTACAGAAGGCAGAGCTAGAGGCAAACTTTGTGAAGAATGAAGCTTGGTCTGGTGGCTGACTAGAGACCGTATCCTTGAAGGAGTGGGTGCCAGGAAGATGTAGCGGATTTGCCATGGCAAGCAAGGCCCTAAGGGCCAGAACCAGAGGCACCTAGGGGAGATCGCAGAGCTTGCATAAACCCTAGCGCGCACCTCTCCTTGCTACTATAAAGAGTTATTTATGTCTATAATCGCTGCCTGGGTTTTTGGAACGCTGCAAAATTTCGAAATTTTTTAGAGAACCCTCTTGCCTCCTTTGCTGCCAAAATCATAGCCCCTCTGTCTGTTGCGTTTTTTCCAGCTTGCTTGGCTCACTGTCTCTTCAGTTTACATACATCACTTCCATTATATTCGGCTGCAAATTTTGACTTATTTTATCTCTGTGTTTTTCTTTTCTATTGTAGCCTTCATCCCCTGCAAAAAACACTGCTTCTGCTCCATTGAATCTGTTGCCATTGACCCATTCGTGGCTCCATACGCGGCTGCCATACCTTCCTACAAACTTGCATCCTCATCCCCCAAATCTGCTCCCTCCTATGTTTCCCTTCCTTGCTGATGTTGCCTCTTCTCCTCCGCGGTTCCCTTCCTAGTTGTCTCTCTCTGCGTGCTGCCCTCCTCTCTGTGCTACGTTTCCCTGCATCCCCTTGTCGTCTCCTCTCCTTTCCTCTTCAATGCATTCCGAGCTCCCCTTGCCGCCATCGACCTGCACACAACAAACACTCAAAACATTTTGATTTATTTATTTATTTACTTCACCTGTATGCATATGGTTAGTTTTAGGTTTCATTTTAATTTATTGATCTTTCTTATGTTAGTGTAGGGTTTAGTTAGTTTCCTTTTCATTTTTTATTTTTTTAGTTTTGGTTAAATGTTTGATGTTTTATAAAAATAAAAAAATAAAAATCTACTCTTTTGGTTAAGTTTCATTTTGATTTTGTTTTAATTTGGTTTTTTATTTTTATTTTTATTTACTTTGGTTAACTTCTAGATTCGAATTTTTTATTTTAATTTTGATACTTCTTCTTTTCCTTTTTTTTATGATTTCGTTTTTTTTTTTCTTTTCATTATTTTGATTTTGTTTTAAAAATTTAAAAAACATTTAAAAATCTAAAACATTTAAAAAACATATAAAAATGTAAAAAGTTTAAATTTTTTTCATTTTTGTGACTAAGAGATTACTAAGGAATTAAATCATAAGAGGACCTACACTTTTGCATTTAAAAAATTAAATTTCTATGTGGCCTATGGCCCATTAAAATTTTAAATTTTTTAAAGTCCTTTTGATTTTATTGTTTTTGGTCACATTAAAAAAATTAATTTCTTCATTTTACCACATTAAATTAATTGCTTAAGGAATAATTAAATTGTTAATCTAAACTTCTTTGGTGTCCTTTCATGGTAGTGATTTCTCTATTGTCAGGTGTGATTAATGTTTTAAAATCATTGACTATTGGAGAATGATAAATTATTCTAAATCTGGGTTATTAATGAAAATCATTTTAAATTTGGAATCATTGCTTAGCATCTAAATTTCATAATTTTTCATAGGATTTAGTTGCTAGATAAAGTTTTGGGCATTGATCATTCACGATCATCACTATTTGTCACATTTATAAATTGCTCTGGATAACTTGTTTTTACTTAGTCTATGGTTAATTGAGTATAAAGGCACTGGTCTATAATGATTTCTATCTTGTGGTTGTGTCTTGGTCGTGTTAGTGTTTGATCTATTGATCTCAGTTAACCAAGACTCATTTACATTCGTCAAGTTGTCCATCTTTAAGTCTCCTAGAGCCTGTGTTCCACAGGCTATTCTCATTCATTCACCTTAGGGACTACCCCCTTTGATTTCTCTAGAAGAAAGTCTAAATGGAGTAAGGATTAGAGTGACAACCCTTACTCTGAGAATTGTCGCGGTGCCTAGACACTTTGTGTGACAACAGGGCTATCATGAAAAATATGTAGATGATGGAGGAAAAATTATTTTTTTTATCATTAGAGGTCACAACTTGAGAAGAAGATTACACCAGCTTGTAGAGAAGATTTGTAGCTTTCGAATGAGTATAAGCTTTGCTCCAAACTCCTCCTAACTTGGGAGAAAATGTATTTTTAAGTTTGCAAAATATATAACTTCATGCTAGCCGACTCATGTAGGCTCACTAAACATGCCTCTCCAACAGACGTTTCTGTGATATCTTAGGACTTGTTGAAATTTTGTAGAGATATTTTGTTTTGTTGACCTCTGGAAGCTTGATAGCAGATCTGTGGAGGATTTGTTTAGACCTCTGACAAGTAGATTTTGTAGAAAATCTTGTAGATTCACAAGCTCGTGCAATTTACTAAAGCACAGGACAAGAATCTACTTCTACTTTCAACTAGCAGAAGCCAATAGATTGATGAAAACAATATAAACAAGAAGAAGATAAATCAATGACACATAACACAAGATGTATTTGGGAAAAGCCACTGCTCAAATCCCGGCTATCTGTATTGCATATATCAGAAATATGAATGAAGATACATAGCTTGTTCTCACTAGAACAATTCCACACAAGTATGCTCAACTCTCTCAGCTCACAAGCAAGCTCTTGGCCAACACTTAGCTAATTCTCCAGCTCTCCAAGCCCCTATGCATGGATGAATAGCCCATATTAATGGGAATCCAATGCATCCAAAACTGCGCAGTCCAAACTAGGTCCATTTCCTGATTGCATGCATGATCTATACAACTCAGTAAATCATACAACTGATAGTACACTGCCCCTGCACTCTAGTCTCAACTGGGTCTTTCTCTGAACTGACATACATGCATTTCTCAGTAGGAAATCTTCAGTTAACTGGAGTAGCACTAGTGGATGCATTAGTGCACCCAATCACTGTTAGTCCTCTGTTAGTTCCAAAAACTATCTAGAACTAATTTAACTGAACTTAACTCAGTAAACTAAGTGATCTAATTTCCAACTCAATTTGAATTCATACTAGACCCCTAAAACTTAGGGAGAACATATATATATGACTATAGAAAGACTTCCAACTCGAAATTCCTAAGCTAATTAAGTTAATTAAACTTAATTAACTATTTATAAGTTTCTATGAGAATAGAATTAAATTTTAATTCTCAGTTTAAAATTCAAGAACAAATTAAATTGGAATTTCTTGTTGCCATTTCTCAACACTCCCTCTCAACAAGAAAGGGATTATCAACTACCCAGATCCTGTCTCTATGAAACTCGAATTTACATCTTGATAATGCCTTTGTCAAAATGTTAGCATCTTGCTCCTCTGTGGGAATATACTCCAACAACATAATCCGCCTCAATACACAATCTCTGAGATGATGATATCAGATATCAATATGCTTGGACCGATCATGAAAAACTGGATTTTTAGAGAGTTTGATACAACTCTGATTATTGCAGTAAATCACAGTTGGATCCATGTTAAATTGGCAACTAGGGCCAAACTCCATGTGGGTCGGCTTATTTATGGCAGCTGATATTTTTATTGGATCCCTCTTGTTGAGAGGTGTAGGATTGATCCAAAGATCATCCGATTCCGATAAGTATTTATGGAGATATGAATTTATTTTGTTTATGTAATTATTATCAAGCCGACCAACGCTTATGTAGGCTCTAGAAGCCCAACTGACGTGTCTATTCATCATCCTTGTTGTGGTATAAATAGATGAGGATTTGATATCATTTATACACTCATTCTTGAGGTGACCTCATCTCCACGTCTTGGGTTTTTGGAAAAGGAATGTCACAAAAAGAATACGCTGGCCTAGCTTGATGATGCCCTAATCTGCTAACCTCAGCCGCAGTCAAAGGTGGAAGAAGAGCCACAAATGATGCCCTTATCTACGCTGGTCATGGAAGACATACATACGTTGTTCATAGAGACCGATATACACAGGCAATGGAAACTATATACTCTGGGCATGAGAGTCATATATATGCACAACTCTCTATATCTGTTAGCAATGGAAACTATATACGCACAGCTCTCCATTCGCTGTAAAAGGTAACGAAGCTGCAGTCGTAGTGATGCTCTAGCCGCAGACACCTAGCCGCAGAGAGCCAAGATATATCCACAAGGATAGAAGAGCTGCAGTCCAAGTATGTGGAACCGCAGTCAAGTCATGTACGCAGTCATGAAGACTCAGTTTCTATCTTCTCCCAGTCTCGGTGATCTCCGTCATCACTAAAGCAATTACAATCTCGGCATACCTGAATCACAATATCCTAGATGGTCAAAGAAGACTGTACATACATATTACAGAAAGAACAAGGGTTACATCTCGGCTCTATATTCAAATCTGTCTAGACATATCACCACGAATATATGTGATACTTAGTATACTTGTGATTAAAGGAAATATCTGCGGATGTATAAATCTAGGAATATATATGAACAACGTCTCGTCAACCTGCAAGTGTTTTCATCAAACAGATGAAGCTGAAGGATCTGCCCTATGATCAAGGATCTCAACATACAATTTATATTAACTTGCATACCTCAATGTGAACTGTAATTTGATATCTCTCGATGGGTATTCGAAATAAAGTTCCACGGTTGCAATTACAGTTTAGACACTCATGGAGATCTAACCTTCAGGTAGACTTCATGGATATGATAAAGAAGCAACAATGAGGGTCTCCATGATGATGTAATAATGATGCAGCAATGAGGACAACCTTATTCTCAATGCTGAATGTCTGGGCATAATTACATTCATAGCAAGGTCAACATCTCAATGAAGCAGTGATGAATGATGTGACACTGTGGGCGAAGTAATCATGAGCAGCATGATGTATGGGCAACATGATGAAGATCATGGGCAACACAGTGATGTATGAGAGCATGAGCAGCATGATGATCATGGGCAACATGATGGTGCTACACAGTAAGGTGCAACAAATGGACGAGATGCAGCACAATGATAGGTGAAGGAGTCACCTTGAGAATCAGTTGAAGCAGAATGTCTTCAACTGATCTCATCATACGAAATGATCTATGCTAGATCTAGATAAGTCAAAGTATTGACTTCTGTTGTAAATGTACTCTCTCTCTCTCCTTCTCTGCTGAACTTTGAAGATAAAAGAAGATTTGATCAAAGGGTTTCCCCACACATTGTGGGGTTTGTCCCTGGCTCGCGCCATATCTTGTGTCCTCTTGTCTTGGCTTGTCTTCTGCGTTTTATATTTATGTTTTATCTGCAGTTTATCGTAATGCTGATGTGATTGCTAACTGTGAAAATTTAAATAAATTGCTCTAGCATAGAACATACCTAAACTTAACAATCCATCTGCTAACCAAACAAACCAACCATGATCTTCCTCATCCAGATTGCCTCACATGCTACCTGACTTGTAGCCATGTACTTTGCCTCTGCCGCTGTCGAACTGAGTGCAACCGATCTTTGTTTCCTTTTGTACTAACAAACTGCTGTTGACCTAATATTGAAGATCCCTCCTGATGTGCTCTTCCTGTCGGATGGACTACGTGCCCAATCTGCATTGGTGAAGCATTGAAGCTTCCCTCCCTCTGTTTGTCTGTACCATAATCCATACTGAGAAGTGCCCCTGAGGTATCTCAACACATGCTTGTCCGCCTTCCAATACAGCTTGGTAGGCCTAACCATCGCTTGATTATGTTGGTTAACTGCATAGCACATATTCGGTCATATGTTCACCAAGTACATGAGTGGACCCATAAGCTGTCTGTAAACAATAGCTTCCACTACTTCCCTTGAAGTAGCATCCTCCTTCCTCTAGTTACTTGCTAGAGAAGTCTCCATGGGTTTGCTATTCTCCATGTGGAATCTCTAGAGTATCTTGTGGGCATACTTGCCCTGAGACACAAACAACTCCCCATCTCCCTGCCATACCTCCATGCCAAGAAAGTAATGCATGAGCCCCATGTCCTTCATCTCAAACTCTCTTGCAAGGCCCTCCTTGCAAGATTTGGTCAGCTGATCATCACCTGTCAGTATGAGATCATCAACAAAAAATACAATGATCAACAACTTACTTTCCACCACTATGTCGTACAGGTTCGCATCCGCTTCACTCTTTGTGGAGCCCAACCCAATGAAGTAGCTATCTATCCTAGTGTACCAAGCATGGGATGCTTGCTTCAGCCCATACAACGCTCTCTTGAGCCGGAACACATGCGACTCACAGTCAAAGGTTTCAAAACCTTCAGGATGTGCTATGTACACCTCTTCCTCAATCATGCCATTAAAGAAGGTTGTCTTCACATTCATCTGATGTATCTTCCAACCCATTTTTGCTGATAGTGCCAATATATATCTGATTGAAAAGTACCTTGCAACAGGAGCAAAGGTCTCATCATAGTCAATCCCCTCTACCTGTGAAAAGCCACGGGCCACAAATATAGTCTTATGCTTCTCCACACTACCATCTACAGCTTGCTTTACCTTGTAAAGCCAACGGGAACTCATCACTGACTTGTCCTCTGGTCTCGGGGCCACATCCCAAACACTTACGAACTATGGAGTCATACCCCTCCACCATGGCATCAACCTAATCTGGCTGCTGCACTGCTTCCTTAAAGGAAGATGGCTTTGTCACAACACATTCGCCATAAGAGCCATGTATCCAGTGTACCTCTCAAGTGACCTCCTTTGCCTGCGCTGAGAAGTGGGTGCTCCCACATTCTCCCATGCATCATCCAACAATCTGTCAGCCTCTCTGGTGCACTTTCTTCCCTCTTTGGAAGACTCTGCCTGAGTGGATGTCTCCACTCTCGGATACTCTACATGTGGTTGCTCTACATCAATTTGAGGCTCCTCAACCTTAGGAGCTAAGAGCTCCTCATCTGCATGTAGCTCAAGCTCCCTCTCAAGGGAAACTCGCATGGCTTTCTCCTCATTGAATCAGACATCCATGCAAATCACTGTCATCCTGTTGGTCGGCAAGTACACTCGATAGTTGTGAGGTGTATTAGTGTGCCCCACAAATATCCCCAACTCTGTTGTCGACTCAACCTTCTTTTGTTCATCTTTGGTCACATGGAAATATACTGATGACCCAAAAATCCTGAAGTGACCAACATATGGCCTCTTACTAGAATAAGCCTCCTCTGGTGACTTCATCTCAAGTATCCGATGTGGGCTACGATTCTGAACATAAACCGCTGTGTTGCATGCCTCAGCCCACAAGTGTAGTGGTAGGCCTTGATCATGAAACATTGCCCTCACTGCCCCTACTATGCTTTTGTTCTTCCTCTTGGCCACTCCATTATGCTGAGGGTTATGGGGTGCTGTCAACTCCTGTTTAATCCCTTTCACTGCACATAAGTTCTTAAACTCGTTTGAGACATACTCACCACCGTTATCACTCCGCAAAATTTTAACCTTCTTGTCCGACTATTTCTCAACCAATGCTTTAAACTCACAAAACTTTGTGAAAGTTTGATCCTTTCTCTGCATGAAACATATCCAACATTTATGTGAATAGTCATCAACAAATATAGCATAATACCTATGTTTGGTCGTGGATGCTATCGAGAATGATCCACACACATCTGAATGGACTCTCTCTAGAACAGCGCCTGCTTGACTGTCTCTGTCGTGGAAGGAAGATTTGTGTTTTTTCCCAAAGTACACCCCTTGCATGTATCAACTTGCTCAAGCGTACCTTTGGGAAGTCCGATAGAGATCTGCTGCAATATCTTCAAATCTCCATGATGCAAGTGGCCCAATCGCCTGTGCCACAACTCGCCAACGTCTCGGCTCTACACCCTTTCTGCTTTTGTGGTCAAAGCAACACACTCCTCTACCTCCAACTTATAGAGATTCTTCACCTGAATCCCTATCTTCTTTACCTGACCCCTGGCTATGTGTCGAAGGATTGCCTTTCCTTTCGAGAAGATCACATCATTGCCTCTATCCTCAAGCATGGCAACAGATACCAAGTTCTTCTTTAGCCCAGGCACATACATAACATTCTTCAAGGTGAGTGGAGCCCCATGCTCCCTCTGAAATGTAATCGTGCCCAATCTAGTAACACTATACTTCGCGTCGTCACCCATCTCGATATGTATCTAGAGATCTTTCTCCTCCATGTCACTGAATAGCTCTTTGTCGCCAGTCATGTGGAATGAAGCTCCACTGTCTAAGTACCATACACTTCCCATCATTGATAACACCTGAAGCGAACAAAGTTCCTTCTACAAATTAATTACTCCAAAAGACTTGGAATATCAAATTATCCATTAAGGATATAAATATTATATTAAATAGAATGAATAAGCATGAATTACAAATGAGAACGAGAGGCTTGCTTATATATCAGGCAAGTGTCTCTTCATGAAGAGTCATGTCCTATTAGACATGCCTCTTCAGCCTAATAACTAGCTTAACTAATTATTATTTATGATCTATTATCATTTACATTATATTTATGTTATTGATATATTTTATTCGTTACATTGTCTCCTTCTTCAAAAAGCTTTATCCTCAAAGCTTGTCGATGAAAAAGGCTTGATCTCTTTTTTTGCTTCAAAAGTCTTTCTGTCTCGGAATAGTCATCTTCGTCGATACAAGCTGATATGATCTTCTTAGTGACAAACAAAATTGTCGCACTAAGAAGGGATCAGACCATCCGAGATTAATCTTCTGTATAGTATTCTAATCACTGGAATTTTGTAACGCCTTGTTAGCATAAGATTGGATTGAGATTACATCACTATTATCCGGAACATCAGTTTGTTGTTTCAGTTCTGACTGGTTCAAATATGTAGCATGGTTGATTCGTCTGTTCTCATGATTTAGATGCCAATATGGAACTTTTTTGGTTTGATTTCTCCTTACTGGGCATGTGCCAATTTCTATATTTTCTTTTGGCAAAGATGTTGTTGAGATGGTTATGGAACATTCACTTGGGATGTTCATTGTCTGAACTGCAACATCTACGTGTGCCGTTTCTTCAACTGACTTGTCTTCTTGAGTTGTCATATTCATTGGATCGGTATTTGTTGTTTTGTCATCAACTTGAATTCCTACATTTGATACTTCTTTCTCGATAAATTGTTGTATCTTGTTTTCTAATGTCTTCTTATCCTTCTTAAGTTTCTTAATTTGCGTCAATAATTTTTCACTGTGGTTTTTGAGTCGAGAAACTTCTTCATTTTTGTCAATAGTGATTTTGTCAATTTCGTTTTGCATATTTTGTAATACTTGTTACCTTCTTGAGAAATTACTTTTGAAATATCAGATATATCTTCTGGCGTTATTGAATTAGGTTTCAGTGTAACATCTTGCAGTGTTATTTTCTTCTTCTTGTAAGAAAATGTTAAAAACTTTTTCTTAGTATTTAAAATAAAGGACCCTAGAGTTTTCATCCATGGTGATCCCAAAACAATGTCACTATTGTTAAAAGATAAGGTTTGCACGGTGAATTGTGAGGTAAAACTATAATCTCCAATATTTAGTTGTAGATTGCTTATATCGTATTGTTTGCCAAAAATATTTGTTTCAACTATATTTGATTCAGGAATCACCAATTGATTAGCACATTTAAGACTAACATAATTACTTTTTTTAGTAGGACTGATAGAGATTATGATGTCTTTTCCTGCAAGTGATCCTTGGATTTTAAATAGTGTGTAAACATATGTACTATGGGTTTCAGGAAACCTTTCATTATTAGTCTCCATTTTTGCCTCGATGTTTTTATGTAAACAATATGTTAGCTGGAGATATTTTTATTATAAAATATCACTTATTTCTTTTATATATATTTTTCAAATATTTTCCTTTAATGTGGATTGTTAAAACTTGAATACCCTTTTAAAAAAAGTACTCGTTTATGTTGCCCTCTATATGTATGTATTTCTTTATATTAAGACCCCTTTTCAAAATAACTTTATTATCTTATAATAATAATAGTTTCGCTTATTTTTTTTTAATAATAAGTTGGTCCCTTTTTTTTATATATTTAATTACTTCCTTGATAAATTTTTAATGTCACCCCACTTAATAAATATAAAGGTCATGTCTTTTCATATGACACAGTCACGATGTTAAAATACCATGGGCTATTACCATGGGTTGTTTTTTAAAACCTCCGTTAAAATGTTCTCCACATAAAAAGTAAAACGTATTCCTTTTGTTTTTTTGTTTTTTGCTTTTGTTTTGTTTTGTTTTTTTTTTTTTTTTTGAACTTTTTAAAATACCATGGGCAATTACCATGGGTTGTTTTTAAAACCACGGGCTTCTCCACGTAAAAAGTTTTAAATATACCTGGTATGAGATTTTGTATCCGTTTTGTTTTTTCTTTTACTTTTTTTTTCTTCTTTTTTATTTTATTTTATTTACTTATAATTTTTTTTTTAATGGCCAAAGGCCTAGAAAAACAGAGAAAAGGAGAACTCCCAAATTCTGAGCAAAATGTTTCAATTGTACGGCAACAAGGTTGACGAATTTCGATAGCCAAGGACCTAGATAGGAAAATGAGGTCTGTGCATCGGTTAAGCAACCTAGAGGACCAAACTACTCTGATACCAAATGAAGCGAACAAAGTTTCTTCTGTAAATTAATTACTCCAAAAGACTTGGAATATCAACATATCCACTAAGGATATAAATATTATATTAAATATTAATAAGAATAGAATCGAGAATACATGAGAATGAGAGACTTGCTTATTACCACACAAGTGTCTCTTCATGAAGAGCTGCCTCAATTTAGACAGTGCCTCTTCAACCTAATTCTACTTAACTACTTAATTTATGATTATTATCATTTACATTATATTTATATTATTTATATATTTTATTCATTACAATCTTTGCTTGTGTCGAGCTTTCATTGTGTGGAAAGCCTCACACACAAGGACCTTTGCCAATGTGTATAGCTTTTCTCTTAAACAATGTGAGGAGCTTTTCCCTCCCACTACAAACTTAAGGGACCTGCAACATTGGGAAGAGTAGAAGTAGTGTGAAGAATAATAGAGTCATGATTAATAGTCTCCGTGTCAGAGCACTCATTGATGGGCTAGCCATTGAGAAAATTAGTTTTTTTTTGTTAATTTTAAAATGAATTGTCAAGGACTGATAAATACCGAAAATAAAATGCTTTCCACCAGGGAAATTATGCACATCAGAGCTCGCTGAGCCAATAGAAAATTAAGAATAAGATTTGAAGAAAATTGCAAAATTATTTTTGAATTTGTAGGAAATTAGAAATATTGAGCATTTTCATGAAACTTTGGTTTAAAAAAAAATAGCAAACTATGCACAGGCAATGTACTTTGACAAATCTTATAGTTCAGAAAGTATTAATAATCTATATGTAATAGAGAAATTTCATATACATATCTATATATATAATTTAATTTTATGAAACAATAATTTTAAATAAAAATATTATTTATGAAAAATATAAATTTTACTTTTTAACATTGTCCTCGTGTCCCTTTAATATTTCCATGGGTTCAAAACCAGAGGGAGTAGAGTATGTATGCCTTCGTAGACTTAGTAGTCAAATTGTTGGGTGGAGGTGGGTCGCTTTTCCCACAAACAAGGGGGTCTTAGACACCAATTTGGTGTCTAAATTGATCGTGACCTAAAAATTTAAAAATAATAATAATAATTACATGGTGACTCGAATCAGATAATTGAACCAAAAAAATTTCATGAAATCGTAATTGCCAACTATTAAGACTATCCATGAAATGGTATTTGTACAAATCAAATCTACATGCAATTTCAGGTTGGAATTCCAAAAGAAATTTGGACGAGAAGCTGTGCAATTGTGAAATAATTGAACCATGCTTTTTTATTTTATTCTCTCCATATATTTTTCTATTACATTGTTGACCTTCCCTGTTTTTTATTAAAAGTGGACATGGAAGGTTCGAAGGATGGTTTAAAGGAAAACATGGGAGTTTTGAAAGAAGGTTTGACAAAGATGCTACAAGAAATACTTCCTAATGGCAAAAAGATATTAGATGAAACTCATGATGAGAACAAAAGAAATGTTAATCATGATTTCATAGACTTCAACATTGGATTGAATACCCACCATATTCCAAATATTTATATGAGAAAGTTTGATGGAAAGGATCTGATAACATGGACACTACAGATGGAGCAATATTTTGATATCCATAATGTGCAATACATACAAAAGGTATGTATTGCAACTTTATATTTAGAACACAATTAGTTTGTACGGTATCAATGGCTTTGTTCTCATAAACCACTTGTCACTTGGTAAATTTTTACGGAGGAAATGATAGAACATTATCAAGATACGAAGAAAAACACCTTCTTTAGCCAATTGATAAATCTAAAAAAAAAGGGTTCAATGGCAGAGCACATTGAGGACTTCCAAAAATTAAATATAAGAGTAAATGATATTCTAGAGGAACATAAAATTTATGTCTTTATAGGGAATTTAAAGGATAACATCCAACATGAGGTTCGCCTTTGGGAACCTGATTCATTGGAGAAGGTATTCAAGGTGGCAAGAAAATTTGAAAGCAAAATTATGGAAACAAGGAAGTCTACCACAACAATAAAGATGTAAGTATTATTTCTCCTAGCCTTCCACAACCTACAAGGTTGACATCACAACAATTGGAAGAAAAAATAGCAAAAGGGCTTTGTTGTAGTTGTGATAGAAAATACACTAAAAGTCATAAGTGTGCTGGGAACAAATTATTTTACATATATTGTGAAGAGGAAGAAAAGGAACAAGAAACATCAAAAGAAGGGGATATACACTAGGAACCTGTTGTAGCGGCTACAACCACCCTCCAAAATTTTTCCTTAGGCTATTTTGGAGCCTGCCTACCAACCTTATACAACACTTTGTCTTCCTTCATCAAGTACTCAAGCTTCAAGTGTTTTCCTCGCACAAAGGTAGTCTGTCGATCACAGTTGATCCATTCCCCTCATAGGCTGCTCACCTGGACTTGGTCCAGCTGCAGGTTGAGCAACTTCCCCTTGAAAATTGTGCATTTTTGGAGGGCAACCAACCTTCCCTCCAAGAATTTTGCAATCCTCTCTGATAGCCTTCCAGGCTCCAGGATTCCATAATCCTTCCAGCCACCCTCCCAACAGGACAAATTTTCCCAGCAGCAGACTGTTCAACCCAGAATTTGTGTAAATATGGGCAGTAGTCAACTTCTCGGCCCAGAAATTGCGCAAATCTCATGGGCAGCCAGCCCAACTCCTAGCCAGAAATGCGCATTTTTCTCCAACAGTCGAGCAATTTCTTGCATGTGCAGCTAAGTTGACCAGTTCCCTCCAGGACTGAGCAAAACAGACTTGCATGCATGGGTTGCTTCTCCCAAGGCATCATGCAAAGGCATCCCTTGTTTCAGGGATCTATGTTTAGTAGTTGGAGGTTACATGCAAGGAGAAATTTCGAAACCTCCCACCAAGTGTCGCTTCCCCTAGATTCATGGCATGCACGTCACAACCTCGATGTTATCAAAACTCATCAACTGGATGTTACAAAACTTGTTTCTCACATCAACCTTGCAGCTCTGACATCCCACATGACATCTAGGATCATTCGGCACATTCAGCTTAGTTGTTTTCGGGTAAGCCCCGCTTCCAATGCCTTATGCTGCATTTCTGTCACTTTTTGTGTTTTCGCTTGTAGGAGTATTTTTTGCTTGCTTTATTTGAATTCTTGTTGTCATTTACATATATACTAGATTGTCCTAGCTCCGTTTCAGTTTTCATTGCTATCTCAATGTTGTCGCATGCATGAAACTATGTTGCACAGACATTCACCCAACAGACGAATTGCCTCACCCACATGCATGTTGATTTGTTTGTTGAATATTTCATTCATGTTTTGCATGCACTGTCAATCACTTCTACTATCACTTAGTCTCACCATGCATTCACTGACTTACTTGCTTTCAATCGCCCGTTGTCGAGCCAGGCCAACCTTGGCTCGAGCTCTGCCTTTACTAAAGCTACATTGTGTAATCTGGGAAAGGAAGGCTCACCCTCCTCTCCATATTTGCGCATTCCTACCCGACACTGGACTTCAGGACTATTTTGCGCATTTATGGAGGATAGTGGCTGCTTAGCCCAAGAAATTGCACAGATCTATCCCTAGGCCAACAGCGCTTCCCAACTGGAATTGCACATTGCACAATCCCATCAGTTAGCAGCCAGACTTGATTGTGCATTGTGCAGTTCCAGTAGTTAGCCATTCTCCTAGCATCCCAGACTATGCCTTGAGCTGTCTTGATAGTCGGTCTGCCGACCTCCCGGCTGAAATTGCACAACCTTCATGATCATTCACCCAGGTATGTTGCAGGTCAGTTCTCATGTTCATTTTGGTTTTTGACTGACAGATTGCTTGCTATGAGTGTTTCCATGTCTCCGAGTATCATATGTTTTCATCTGCCTCTCATCAGTACATGTACAATGGTTTCTAGGAGAGAAAATACAAGGACACCACTTAGAGCACGCTTTGGGATGCAGTCGATCAAGTGTCTATGAGCTTGCCTACTCACAAAGACATCAATCTGTTCGTAGACAAGGACATCAAGTGGCAGCATCACAACTAGCAGCATCATGAATAGCAGCTGAAGACAACATACCAAATGCAATGAATGCAAGATGAGGGTTGTTGACAACATGGAGGCAGAATAAGGTTGCAAGCTCAAGCACGTCCATTGATGATGAAAGAAACTTTGGAGACTTTGGCTATGGAGTGACGATGCAACATGAATATCGTGCGAAGGAAGAAGATGTATCAATGAAGGAGTTCCATGTGCTAAAGAAACAACTAAGGAAGAACATGAAACTGCATAGACTGATGAATGAGTTACAATAGGATCAAGAATAGTAGTGGGTGCAATGTGCACTCACGGATGAAACTGTGCCTGGACAAGTTAAAGATTCATCCCAACAGCTAACACGGAGCAGACATGGTGAGTGGTGTGGTTGATCGCATGCAAGGGATTCAACAACATGCATGTCATTGTGTGCATGCATGCAATCCAACCCATTCAACACACTCACCAAGGTGAAGACAAGAAGTAAGTCCAACTGGAGCCAAATGGGTACTTCGACAAGTTGATGTGCATGACCACCAACACACAATTGAAGATCATCATAGACACTATGCATTAGTATGCTTATGTTTCAAACGTACCCAAGAAGACCATGTGCATGTTAACAGATGAGTTGGATGAAGGGGGCGAACCAATACACCGATTCCAATGGAAGTTAGAGTTCACTTCAGCAAGATGTCACCATGAGGTGCATGCACACCATCACGAACGAACAATATTGACATTAGCTCACTAGCTTAACCATCACAAGCATGTCAAAGAGTTGGTCTCACCAAAGCGGACCGAGTGTCAGTGATGTCTTGCAAGTCTTGCTCAAGCCATGTTGTCTCACATGAGTACATGTGCATTGTAATGTTGAGTCATGTCAAGTGCAAGTCAAGTGTCAACAATTGGATGTAATAGTCATAGAGTAGGTGAAGAATCATGAGGGTCGTTGAACTATCACAAAGGGGAATGTCAAGGGTCACCCCACCCTTTGCTATAAATAGTCCTTCATAACTCATTGTATACTCTTTTGGTCAGCCAAACTTCTATTGAGATTATCTTGAAGAAGGCTTGGATAGTATTGTAACATGCCTTGGCTTCTCCACTGCATGAAGCTAGTACATCTCTTTGAAGGAGCAGGTAGATGTGGATGTAACGTTCCGCTATTGGGGCTAGCAGGTTTACATGGATTTATTGTATGATTGTGACTTACACTTCTTTATATAATAAGAGCCAACACATTTTCATGCATATGATTTTATTGTAGTTGGACTGCTCCGGTTGCTTTAATGATATATGTTGTTTAACTTATGTACTTGTGTATGAACTGATTCACATGCAATTATATGAATCTTGTTGTTAATGTTTTGCATGTGTTGTTAATGTTGTCATCGTCCATGTCTACTGCTCTGTCGAACATCAGACAAACCTTTCACTTGAACCTTGTCATAACAATCGTCACACTCATCTTGGACTGATCCGTGAGTGTTGTACGTGTTATCTTACCTTATATGATGTGACTGCCGCATCCGAGTGGACTGCTCCACCGAAAGTTGTGCATGCCCTTTGTGTTTTGTGCTCCTGGCCGAGTTGGGACTGATCCCTTTCAACCTGGAACTCACTTTCACCTCCTTCCACCTTTGAAGTGTTGGAACCTCTCATACACCTTATTTGCCTCACTGCATCAGTCGCACCCTTTCTACTAACAGAGTTATTCTACTTTCCTCTGTGCAACATTGCAATCAAGGAATTATCTTACGACCCACTGCTAGGACTCCTACACCAAATGGTCTGAGGTCTAATTAGGACTTCTTACCGGGGAAATCCCCTTGACATGTCGACTGGTCTAGAACCATCAACATTTCTGATGCTAGAAGGAGGGCCTAATGACAAGCAATGTCCTCGCATCCAGTTTTGAACCTTTGCATATCTTTCATGGAGTCTTGCATTCTTCTTCCCCTGAGGTGTTTTTTGAATCGTGAAGATGTCCCCATCTTGGGGAAGATTTTTGATCTCTTGTCCACTCACATGTATGATGGTGAAGGCGAAGTGGCCTGGCATGAGCACTTACATAACTTTATTTCCATGACTCATGAGGAAGATGAGTTTTCTAACGAACAGACCGGTTTGCTGCTTGCATACACACTTCACGAATCTCCATTTCGTTAGGTGGTCAGCCTACCAGCTGACACCGTGCACTCATTTGAGCACTTATGTGATCTTATTGAAGAAACATTATATCATTTTGATCTAGACCATCTTGACCGAAAACTATTACATCAACAGAGGGCTCCACATGAATCCGTTATTGATTTTTGGCAGCGCTTCCGTGATGTGCAGTTTCAAGCTTCGAGGAGCCAGATGAAATTTGCTTATCTTTGGGACTGGTTTGAGTATTGCCTTAAGAAATATGCCCGTCCCAAGAGAAAGTTTGAGATCAAGCCTTGCTCAACATTCTTCGTTGATGGACCTGCGTAATCTCATGTGGAAGAGGGCACTGTCTCAATTGACTATTTTCCTTCCTCTTATTCAACTGCCCAACGATGTTGAGGATCATGCTCACACACCTGTTCATCCTTCAAACACTCCCAACATCACTTCACTCAATTTTTGTATAGATTTGGTTTTGAGTCCTTCAAGTCCTCATATGCATTCTTTTCTATGACCTCCATCTTTGCACTTGGGTGTTCCTCCGGATGATGTTGTCCTGTCTTCGTCCATTATGGACTCTTTACTTCTTGTTCATGAGGAACAACCCACTGACGAAGTTGGTGTTGTACAACCAACATGTGCTTTCATTCATGAAGAGTATGAGTGGGAGCTTGAGCGTCAACACTCGGCAAAGGTTGAATCCCTTCCGTTTGAGCTCCCTCTGTTCTTTCCTAACATCGTTGGTGAACCTGCCATCCCAGATTTTGCATGTGTGTCTTCATCCACAGATGCACCCATTGTTGATCTTTCATATGACACATTGTATGTTAGTCCATAATCCAACAACAGAGAGGACCAATCATTCATTGGAAATCCACTTGATCTTTCATCTGCTTTTTCTGGAATTGCAGGGGGTGAACATCCTTCCTCCTCATCTACCCCTCTGTGTAATTCATTAAACCATGAGGATGCCGACCAACATCTTGAATTTTCTGATCTTGGTTGTTGTGATCTCTTCACCTCATCATCTGATCATGATGTTGATTCACTCATTGTTAATCGGTCTAAGCCATTGGTCTAAGAAGTTCCATCTGTCAACGAAGTCGAAACCCCACAGATTGTTGAGGCACTTCAGCCCGAGCTGATGGTTATGTCAGGCCCTCGCTGTCCTGAGGTTGGTTTCGCTTCCGATCAGGAAATTGTTCAAACACTCAAGGCTTCTCAGCACTCGTCTATATGCACTCAAGATCAATCTAACGCTCAGATTTTACTTCCTCCACTTGAACTACATGATCCCATTGCTTATGCATTGGAGGAGTCTTATATTGCAAGCACTCATGTGCAATGCTAGTTAGCTTTGTTTATTTCACTTACATGAATGTCACAATCAAGAGTGTGCTTATGCTTCAAAGTTGCACGTAGTGTCACACAACACCATGGTAAGTCTGCGAACTGCCCGTCATGCACATGCACTCACTTATATCCCATGGGCACTTTGAATCACGAAGTGTGGTTGTCTTCATTGTTATACCTTTCTTGCTTACTAGTTCACACAACTGGGTTGCTTGCGGACCAAGCCTTCACCAACATGGGTCTACCAATGTGTCAGTGGATGCATTGGAAGTATCACTTCACGTGATCAGGCCCATTTACTATTAGTGTAGGAGTAGGAGTAGTGTTTTCTTTCAGTTGTTTTCTTGCATGCTTGTTTGCTTACCTTCTTTGTTTGCTTGTTTGTTTACTTGCTTCGCTTTCATTTTTGCTTCTGCCCTTTCTTTGCTTTGATTGTTAGTTCATTCGCTTGTTTTGTTCATAGGTTAGTTTTGCATGAAACCATGTATGACTCGTGAAGCGAGTTGGGTAAAGTACAAGAGGGTTTGTACATGTATCACTACTTGGTTATCTGTCATATTGCCTTTGTATGATGAGCTTGTTACTTTTAGTCCATGATACATCGAATTAAAATACACACTATTCAAAGTAAACCTTGGTGTAAACACACGCTTGCGCGCTAACTAGTGTCGCCTTCTCTAGTCGATTGTTTTTGGGTTAACCCTTGTCATCTCAGTTAGGTAGAGTAAGGTAAGGGGGGAAAACCTTAACAGGTATATCATAGATACAATAAGCTACTTCTTTGTTGGAATAACATCTTCTGCTCTCAATAACTCAAGATCCCTCTTCTACCTCTGAAATGAATAGGTGTTATGCATAGTGAAAAATGAAAAAATGAAAGGTCAAAAATTAAAAATTAAAAATGAATAAGGCGAAAGAAGAGAAAGGCTTCCTGCACAAGGAGGTGATGAAAGTAACTCCGCCAGGGTACTGACTAGGCTCGCTGGTAGCGAGGCCATGCTTGTGTTCCTATGTGACTCCACGAGGTTACTTTCCAGGCCTGCTGGTAGTGGAGAAACACTAGAGATGAAACTAAGACTCTGACGACTATACTGATTGTGCACTTATATACCCCTTGACCCCAATTGAAACAACTGTGTTGCCTTGGCTTGGAATGTGTGTCAATCGACCAAGGGTTTGACAGATGCTACATCTTACAATCAAGTTAGTGTGAAACCAAGATGAGTTGATAAATAAACAATACTTCTGGAGGTGTTAGACTTGCTTTTCATGAAAAAGGTCTATGCAAAGCGCTGGAGTTCTACCAGTGTGTCGCCAAGTGTTGTAGCGGCTACAACCACCCTCCAAAATTTTTCCTTAGCCTGTTTTGGAGCCTCCCTAGCAGCCTTACACAACACTTTGTCTTGCTTCGTCAAGTACTCAAGCTTCAAGTGTTTTCCTCACACAAAGGTAGCCTATCGATCACAGTTGATCCATCCCCCTCACAGGCTGCTCACCTGAACTTGGTCTAGATACAGGCTGAGCAGCTTATACTTGAAAATTGTTCATTTCTAGAGGGAAACCAACCTTCCCTCCAAGAATTGTGTAATCCTCTATGACAGCCTGCCGGGCTTTAGGATTGTGCAATCCTACCAACCACCCTCGCAGCAAGATTTGCGCAAATTTTCCCAGCAGTAGGCTATTCAGCCCATAATTTGCACAAATCTAAGCAACATTCAGCTACTCTACCCATAAATTGTGCAAATCTCTTGGGCAGTCAACCCAGCTCCCAGCCAGAGCTGCGCATTTTTCTCTAGCAATTGAGTAGTCCCTTCCATGTGTAGCTGAGTTGACCAGTTCCCTCCGAGACTGAGAAAAAAAGACTTGCATGCATGGCTTGCTTCTCCAAAGGCAGCATACAAAGGCATCCCTTGTTTCATGGATCTATGTTTAGCAGTTGGAGGTTACATGCAAGGAGAAATTCTGAAATCTCCCACCAAGTGTTGCTTCCCCTAGATTCGTGGCATGCACGTCACAACCTCTATGTTATCAAAACTCATCAACCATTCGCAACAAAGCTCATTCCTCACATCAACCTAGTAGCTCTGACATCCCACATCACATCTAGGAGAAGTCGGCACATTCTGCTTAGCTATTTTGGGGTAACCCTGCTTCCCATGCCTTGTGCTGCATTTCTATCGCTTTTTGTGTTTTCGCTTGTAGGAGTACTATTTTCTTGATTTCTTTGAATGCTTGTTGTCGTTTACATATATACTAGCTTGTCCTAGCTTTGTTTTAGTTTTCGTTGCTATCTCACTGATGTCGCATGCATGAAACTATTTTGCACGAACGCTCGCCCAACTGGCGAACTACCTCACACACATGCATGTTGATCTGTTTGATGAATCTTTCATTCATGTTTTGCATGCATTGTCAATCACTTATGCTATCACTTAGTGTCGCCATGCATTCACTGACTTACTTGCTTTTAGTCCCCCGTCAGCGAGTCGGGCCAACCTTGGCCTGGGCTCTGCCTTTGCCAAGGCTGCATTGTGCAATCTAGGAAAGGAAGGCTCACCTTCCTCTCCAAATTTGCGCATTCCTTCCTGACACTAACTTGCAAGACTGTTTTGTGCATTTGTGGAGGAAAATGGTTGCTTGGCCCAAGAAATTGCATAGATATGCCCCTAGGCCAACAATCCTTCCCATTTGGAATTGTGCATTGTCCAATCCCAACAGTCAGCACCCAGACTGGACTGTGCATTGCGCAGTTCCAACAGTCAGCTAGTCCCCTAGCAACCCATACTATGCCTTGAGCAGTCTTAGCATTCGGTAACCCAAACTCTCGGTCTAAATTGCACAACCTTCATGATCATTCACCCAGGTATGTTGAAAGTCAGTTCTCATGTTCATTTTGGTTTTCGAGTGACAGATTGCTTGCTATGAGTGTTTCCATGTCTCTAGGTATCGCAGGTGTTCATCAACCTCTCAGTAGTTGTTATAGGTCAATTTGGGCACATAAACCTCAGGTTCCAAATTCGTATTATCAGGGTCCATCAACCCGTAATTCAATTGTTTTCATTCCCTAATATGGTCATCCTACATCATGCTTTCTTCCCAAGAGTTTCCATGTCATCATTCATCCAAAAAATGCCCTTAAAGAGATCAGCATACGTGGCCCTTTATCAGGCTGCATTGCAATGCAGGAATTGCACTGTCTGGGTGCACTGCAGCGCAGTTGGCCTTTGTTTCGCCTGCGCTGAGTGAGATTCATCAAATTATTGAAATGAATCCATTGGATTCCTCATCCAATTGATGCTTCTGGAAGTTTCCAGATGGATTGAGCTCGCTTTTGGATGAGGAAGAGGATGAATGAACCTTAATCCATTATCCCTTCCTTCATGGAACCACTTCCCAAATTTGGCAAAGCATTCACGAAAGCCATTACTAGCTTAACCTCATCCATTCAACTATAAATTGACCAAGCATTCAAAGGTTGGTCTAGGTTGGAATTTCTTGAGCTAAGGAAATGTTGTTTGAATGATATTTGTAAGAGTATTGTGTAGTGCCCACTCTAGTTTCCTGACCCTAATATGACATTATCTTACATACTTCAGTCTATGAGGAACTCAGGTTGAGGATCCAGAAACGTGACTCTATTATTAGTGAATGTGATGGTTATGTATGTTCTCTATTAATATTATGATTACGATATAATTAATCGTTATGTGTACTCTCTATTGATATCATGATAGTGATAGTAGTAAAGGATAGACATGTTTCTATTGATGTTATAATGATGACAACTTTGATCTATATGTATGGTTCCATTCAGGTTATGATGATGCTAGCCATGATGGAGGTATCCCCTATGTTAGCTACTTACATTAGTTATGGTTCACAATGAACAATGATGTGAATGACCAGGTGATGGTAATAATGCTATTATGACAATGACTAACATTGAGAAACCTGGTTATTGATTATTATTGAGTATGGCAGGAAACCACCAGAGGCACTCGCACATGAGGAGTTGACGACACCTGGTTTGATGAAAATTTATATTATTTTATCTTTGAAATTCTAATCAATTTTGAGACCTGCTATATATGTTTATCTATATTCTGATGATATGTTAATGGTTGCAGGCACAGATTAGTTGCTTGGCCAAATGACTCACATATGGGTGATGGGGTTGTACAAGTGGATGGAACTAC